>PVJH01023864.1:0-34077 GCA_004026705.1 Nesogale talazaci
CATCCCTTCCACCAGGGGCCTAGTGTCTCCACTTCCTTTTTCTAGTGGCAGGGGGGGGGGGGGTGCTCCTCAGACTTCAGAGGGAGCCAGGGAAGTTCACGTCCCCTCACAAATGTAACAGACCCAGTTAAATTTGCGCTCGTGAACAATGAGGGTTTTTACGTGTAGGTCTGTCCCGAGTATCAGGTGAGACGTGGCTCACCTCCACAGCCCTGTGTCTCCTGGGGTACTAGGTCCGACACTGTCCCAGGGGCTTGCCCAGGGGTCAAAGGTGCTGGGCTGACACCTAACAGCAAAACAATCACTGGTGTTTTGTATCTATCCGAGCACCATGAAACCACAGGAAGGGAGGTTCCCCTGAAGTCAAGGGCAGGGGACAGGGCTGCCCACGCTGGTCCCAGCCCACAGGATCCCGGTGGGACTTCTGACCCTCGGCGCTGCGAGAGAAGACGGGGGCCACGGCTTGTGCTGGGATTTGTTACCACGGTCAGAGGGCATTCCAGCGGCAGCTTCCAGCACTCTCAGGGCTGGGCTGGTACAAGGGACCCTGGAGGGAAAAGAGGGCGGGAACAGATGTGCACAGACCTCCCTTAGAAGGATCCCGTGGGAGTGTCCTGGGGGGAAGGGCTAGTTAGAAATCCAGTGTCCGTCCACGGGGCTGTAAAAATGACACCATCACCCAGAGCCATGGACAGAGACAGTGGAGTTGCGATTCAGACGCAGCGTCCTTCTGTGAAGAAACGGTCACACCGATCGCCAACTTTACATGAGAAGAAAGAGACCCAGGATGGGAGAGGTCCTGGAAAGAAGTGGACTATGAGAAGCTCACTCCTTGGCCTCAAAACCCACCAGCAGCCCCGGCAGCCGAGTCCCGGCCCAGCACGAGAGGCGGAGACCAATGGGCCAGAGAACCAGAAGGAAAGCCCTTGGCCCACAGACGGCTGGTCTTTGACAATGGGCCAAAGTACGTGCAATGGGGGAAGAGATCATCTCTTCAGCAAATGGTGCCAGAAAAACTGGATCTCCCCTTACAGAAGAATGGAACGGGACCCACACTGCGCCTCATATGCAACATTGAAGCCAGGATGATGGGACAAAGGCCTGGAAGTGAACCCTAGAAGTATACACATCCTCCATGCAAAAGGAGGGGGTGGACGTCAGGGCCCTGATGCACGGCATAACACACGCACATGCATAACACATGCACACACACACAGGCTCTCGCACACATGACTAAACAGAGGACTGGGGCCTCCTGAAAATAAGATATTTGTGTGCATCCAAAGTCTTCCTAAAAAAAGTAAAAGAGGAGAAGGGGAGCAGATAGGAAGGGGAAAAGATGTCAAGGGCTCAAGTGGAAAAGCAGATGTTTGGAGAATGATGATGATGTCAGCAGGCATGCAAAGGTGCTTGACACAGTATATGAATGTATGAATTGTGATAAGTGATGTAGGAGTCCCCAATAAAGTGATTTTTAAAAAAAAAACTAAGATAACAACTAGTACAGGAAGGGAGTGTTAGAAAGAGTTACAAGGAACTTCTACCAGCTGAGTCCTGGTGGCGTAGTGGTTGAGTGCGGGACTGCGCCTCACTGGCTTGCCAGTTCAAATCCAGCAGCAGCAAGGCTGGGCCTTCCACTCCCACCAAAGGGCAGTGATGCCCCCCCCCCCAAAAAAAAGACTAAGGAACTTCTACCATTTATTTTGTCTTCTATACTGCATTTTCTATACTGAATTTTCTAAGTGTACATATGCATTACTCTTCAAAGTCTTGTCAGCAGACTGTATTTAACGACTGTGGTAGATATTGAAAATGTACACATGGAAAATAAATATCAATTCCTTAAAAAAAGAATAAAAGAAAACAACAAAAGAACCCACAGACTGGGAAAAGCCTTCTGGCAATGCTGTATTAATGTCCAAAATCTACAAAAGCCTCAACAAGATAAAAGACGCATCACCCCATTCAAGACTGGACCAAGGATACAAACAGACAGGTCACCCAAGACAGACAGACGTGGGGCAGCCCACACGCATAAAGACACATTTAAGCTCACTGGCCCTCCGAGGGACGCACTACGAGGAGACACCCCCTCACACAGGCCTGCACGGCAGAGTCCCCACCAAGGCACAGGCGCGTGGTGGGTGTGGAGAGACTGGGGGCCTCACGGGCTGCTGTGGGTGGCCAAACGGTACCACCATTCCGCATGAGCCACAGAGAGTCGGACCCCCCACCCCAGGACAGAATAAACCCTTTACTCGGTGCCCCCAAAGAGATAAGGGCCGTAACACCAGCCCGTCAGCGCACACCGGTGTCCACACAGCACTGCTCGCCATAGCAAGAAGCGGGCAGTGCAAACCCCCACCCATGGGTGGATGTAGAAATAGACGTGGGCACAGACACACAGTGGGATACTGCATGTCACTGAACATAGCAGTGAGACTGTGATGCTCCTCGCGCCATGGGTGCATTGGGAAGTCAACCCAGCCCAGAGTGACCTGAGGGGACAGAGTAGGACTTCCCCAGAGGGCTCCCCAGGCTGCAATCTTTCGGGAAAACAGACAGCCTCTTGGTTCTCCCAAGGAGCAGATGGTGCATTTGAACAGACAACCTTCACTCTTAACCCACGGGGCATCTGAGCATGATACCAGCCCTACATCAATAGAAGTTAATGTGTGTGTCTCTCTCTCCTTCAGCGGTGGCACCGTGGAGGGTGGCAGTTGGCCCCTGTGTCCAGTGTCCAAGCCCTCCTTGCTTGGCCTATGTGAAAATGCCGTGCCCACTCCCCTGATGTTCAGAGGCGGTTCGACTGCATGCCCGGCCCTGGTGGCCTTTGCCAGCCCATCAACTGCCCTTCTCTCGCTGGGAAGGTGGCAGAGAACTGACAGCCCCTAGCCAGCTCCCTGCATCCCGGGGCCCCCTGGTCATGCCAGCGTGAGATGCCTGGTGACTTTATGAGCTCAGCTGTGAAGTCTTATGATTTTTACTCTGGTGACAGGGGTGAACCCCACAGGGCTCCCCGCCCAGGCCCTCTGGTTTACGCTTCCTGTGGATGCACTTACAGCTTTGTGGTGTGTACCAGCCTGTAGAGAATCCTCTGCTTTGTTTGTATTTATCGTGCTTGCTAGTTATACACACAAGCCCTGGTCACTCAGGGGAACTCAGGAATCATGTCTCAAGCACTGCGGCTGAGCTGAGGTTCCAAGAAAATGGCCCAAAGGCCCACCCATTCAAGGGAGACGATCTACACATGTGGACACGCCCTCACATGCATATGTGAACACATATGTCCATTCACACATGCCCGGGTCAGTCAGAGAGAACGGCTTATTGGGTTCCTGGTCATACATGCCTGGGTTTATTCCCAACAAAACATGCCTGAGCGTGTCTCTGCCAGCAGTGGGCGCCTGCGCACAAGGCCTCTCCATCAGAACCTTGTCTTCACCTCCTAAGGAGGCCTGCATCATTATAAGTGAGGGGGAGTTCAGATTGGGGACCCAAAGCCCATCGATAAGTGAAGAGGCATCCTCTGACAGAGGGGTTGTAGCGAGGGGATGAGCCGGTTTAGGTGCAGTGTAGTAGCAATGAAATGTTCTCAAATGCTTCCTCCCGCCGACTCTCATTATCCCAATTCTGCCAGACAGATTTGGCTAGACCCGGGGATGCACATTGGAGTCGAAAATGTGGAAATTTAGGATAGATAATCCCTTGAGACTAATGGGGAGTAGTGACACTGGGAGGGTAGAGGGATGGTGGAGTAGAAAGGGGGAACAAATTTCTCAGATCTACATGTGACCTCCTCTCTGGGGTGTGGACAATGGGGTGGGGGGTGGAGAAATGAGTGAAGTGACACATTAGTGTAGGATATGAAGAGGTAATAACAATTTGTAAGATATTGGAAGTTCATGGGGAAGGAAAAGGGGGAAGGGGAAATATGGGGAGTTGGAATTAAAAAAATAAAGAACTAGAGGAAAGAGGGGAAGAGGAGCTTATGCTGGAGGGGTTCAAGTAGATGATGTAGATGAATGTGGCAACATGTGTACAAATATGCTTGATACGAACGATGTATTACATGTTGTAAGAGCCCCCAATAAAGTCTGTATTAAATTTTTTTTAAAAACAATCCACTTGAAGTAGCAGCTTCCAAGGGGACAGAGAGTTGCTGTGGTGGCGGTAGTGGGGTTAGGTATTACCGTAGTTATATAATTTGATGTTGACTTGATACATTAGTGCAGGGGTGAGTCTAGCCTGTCAGTCAGGTCACAGCCAGAGGATGCTTCCTTGTGGGTGTGGGCTGCTCAGGAGGATTCTGGGAGCTTCTTCTCTTTCTCCTGGGGGTGGGCCACTCTCTCTCTCTGCTTCACTTTCCTGCTGTGGAGACACTCAGAGCGCTGGAGGAGCCATGCAGAGACCCATGTCAGCGTGGAGATGCTTCCACCCACTGACCTTGGATCCACAAGACCTGCGACCTTCCTGCATTCGGCTGTGTGAGTCTGAAGGGGAATTTATGGATGAGAGTTGCATGCATGGGCATGATCTGGACTGGGCTGGGATGCTTCCTCAATAGACGATTACGCTTTGATATAAAGCTCTCTCTTACACACGACTGTGTCTGGATTGGTTTCTCTAGTCACCCTCGTCAGCAGTTGAGTTCTCAGAAGTGGACAGCCCATTGCCAGTTTGCAGTCTGGAAACTTTGCTGAAGTCTCACCCTTTAAGTGACCCCGCTGGCATTTGCAATCTTCGTGACTTGGCTCCCAGCAACACAGAAGCCACTGCAGTTCGACAAACTGGCAGACAAGGATGCCCAAACTTACATTTTGATGTGGTGTCAATGACAAAGTGAGGAATTCTCCAGCCGAAGATAAGAGATGCACAGACTTAAGCAGAAGACATGTCGGGAAGCACTAGCTTCACATGTCGATGTTTTCATTCAGTAAAGGTTGCTATGACGTTACAGCGAAACATTTTTTAACACTCATTTTACTGGGGGCTCGTACAACTCTTATCACAATCCAGACATACATGCCTTGTGCCAAGCACATTTGTACATTTGTTGCCACCATCACCGTCAAAACACTTTCTTTCTACTTTCAGCTCCCCCTTCTCTCCTCTCCTTCCCCACACACCCTCCCTCACAAACCCTTGCTAATTTATACATTGTTATTTTGCCATGTCTTACACTTGCACACACATGTTGTCATTGTTCCATCACATGCCATCAAGGAAGCTCCGACGGAAAGCGACCTTGCAAACAGCAGGACAAGACACCCCCAGAGCCTCTGCCTCATTCCCACTCGCTGTCCTGTTCCAGGCTGTTGTCACAGCCGTGGGCCTCGTCTCATCGAGCGAGGGTCTTCCTCATGTGCGTGGAGGTTCAACTTGACCGTGCACGGTGTCCTCTTCAAACGACCGATCTCTCCGGACGACATGTCCAAAGTCTCTGAGACTGAGTCTCACTGTTCTCACGTCCAAGTGCAGAATCCTGGCTATTCTTCCTCCAAGACGAATGTGTGGGTCCTTCTGCAAATCCATCCTTACGCACGTTGGTGCCACCGATCAGTGGCCCTTGAGGATGAAGTCCTTGTGGACACCCAGAGCTGTCATCGGCCCCGGCCTGACCTGAGAGGGGGGAGTCCAGGTGTAACCCACAACACCCCCACAGCATGCTGGAAGTCCGGGGCATGCTCAGGGCTCCGCCAACACTAGCCTTCAAATGCAGCCACCCTCCCTCAGTCCTCAGTCTTCGTTGCCAGGTGTTCACGTGAACACAAGGTGGCTGAACACCCAGGGGATCGGGTCGGGCACAACTTCTTCCTCTAAATCACACCCTGGCTCTCTGATGCTCTAAATGTGTCATGGCAATCATATGCTTATGTTAATTTTTGATTGAGATGTAGGGGTGGAGTCTAGCCTGTTAATCGGGAGATAACCACTGAGTAGCCAATGAGGCCTCTGTGTGGGCGTGGTTTTCTCCTGAGACTTCTGGGAAATCTCGTGATATTTCCCTGGTGGAGATGAGAAGCTGTCTCCCCAGTTGTTGGGAGTCAGTCTCCGAGATGACGAACTACGGGAGAAGACAAGATGGCAGCGTCCGAGGAGCTGGAGGAGCCGGAGGAGAAGCCACATGGCCTTACCCCAATGGGACCAGACCTCTGAAGCTGGAGAAGCCACGTGGAGAGCCCTGTCAGCGCTGAGTTGCTTCTACCACCACTGGATGTTGTTGATGGACCCTGAGCCCTGGAAGCGAGGAGCCATGAGGGGACCCTGCCAGCACCGGGACTGTGCACCCACTGGCCTGTGACTTCATGAGTCGGAAGGAGACTTTATAGACTGGTATCGGGTATATGGGCTGATATGGGACTTATAACTTTGAACTGGACTGGCTGGGATGCTTTCTCAATGTTCCATTCCTCTTGGATATAAACCTTACCCTTATACTCATATGTGTGTCTGTGAGTTTGTTTCTCTAGTCTACCTGGACTCACACAGGTGTCACGTGCAGCAGACTGTCCCCATGCAGCCTGCCATCTGACTTCTCCACTGCTGTTGCCGTGATCCTGGAGGCAGCGGATCCAAACCCAGGACTGATGACTGCAATCTCCTCTCTGTGTCACTTGCTGTTGCTTCTCGGTTCTACTGTGAGCGTTTTTTTTTTTGCTTTCTTTATACTGAGCTGTGCTCCAGACTGAAGACTGTAGTCTGTGGTCTTCATCGGAAATATCTCGAGTCTTCCTCAGGTAAGAAAAGGCTGTGTCGTGAGCATGTGTCAGGCTACTGATAAGCCTTTCTCCAATCCTGATGCACCATCCTTCTGTCATAAGGTCGATCATTCAGCTCCTTGGATCCTCGTCACAAGACTGGGTGGTGGGGGTGGCGCGGGGCCGGGCAGCGTGCTGTTCTGGGGTGCGTGGGGTCGCTCTGTGTGCCCAGCGACTCGATGGCACTGAGTGACCACAACAAATGTAGAATAGGAGGGTGAGTGGGTACAAACCCTCTGCACCCCTCGCCTGGTTTCACAACCTTGTTCTGGTCACATAGTCGCCTCCTGGTTCCTTCTGCATGCAATTGGGTGTTCTGAAATGCCCAGTCTTCCCGGTGTTGCCCTTGGCTTTGTGAGGCTCCACATGACCGAAGGCCTTTGCACAGTCCTCACAAGACAAGGAAGTATCTGATATGAGCTGCTTTTGGCTAAAATCAACTGACATCTGCAACCACAGCACAAGAGCCATATGCTTTATCTGAATCTGGCCCAAATGCCTACACATACACACCTCTAAATGGACATGCGCCTATAACACATCTAAATGCACACACGCATATGCACACATGACGGGGCTTCCAGAAGGTCACGGGAAAGCTCCATTCTCTTTCACTGCCATTTCCCACACACGTTCTGAAGCTCCTGGTATATGTCATACGTGTTGTGGTGGTTACATCTGGTGTTGATTTGGGACTTGAGAGGCTTAAGAGTGAAGAGGTAGAATGTAGGCTATCAATCGGGTCATAGCCAAGGAGACTTCTGTGTGGGCAGGGCCTTCCCCTGAGGATTCTGGTACTTCTTCCTTGGAGACAGGAGACAGATTCTCCCTCTCAGTGTACTCCATGAGAGATGCTCTACTGGCAAGATACGTGGCACTACGCTGATAGACCCTGTGCCCTGGAAACTGGAGAAGCCACGTGGTGACCCCTGCCAGCGCTGAGGTGCTTCTACCACCACTGGATCCACAAGACTTTGAATCCACTGGGCTGTGACTCTTCTGCCATCGGAATCATTGCATGTGTTCATGAATCTGAAGAGGACTTTATAGATTGGTATCAGACATAGGGGCTAATCTCGGACTTATGGACTCGATCCAGACTGGGCTGGGGTGTTTTCTCAATATTCAACTGCTCTTTTATATAAACTTCTTTCTTATACACATAGGAGTCTCCCTGGATTTGTTTCTCTAGTTTGCCCAGACTAACACACACACACACACACACACACACACACACACACACACACAGTCTGACTGCTCTATAGGCCCCAAGCAGGCTAGCAACTCGTCCTCCTCCTTCCGCTGCGTCTACCCACGGTGAGCTCTCTGGGACCCAAAGGGAGCTGGTTGAGTGAGTCGGCTTAGTCGGAAGGACATAAAAACTAAGCAAACAAGAACAACTACAGTTATTGACTCCGGTGGCATTTTTTTTAATGGGCAGGAAAGGACATAATTTTATGGTTGACTGTAAGGCTCAGCTGTAAGTACCGTTTACAAAGTCATAACTCTGGAGCTAGCGGTCGCCCATCGATGAGGAGAGTGGGAGGGAAAGAGGAAAGAATTAAATCCCCCTTTCCATAGTAAGCAGTGAAGGAATTTGGGCCCAAATGGCCCAATCCAGATGGACCAAGCCAGGTGTTTAGAGTGGGCAAAGACAGACTCTGTGCTCCATTGTGCTGCCATAAGAGGAATGCCACAAGTGGAGCACTATAATGGGCAGAGTCCGTCCTCTCACAGTTTGGGAGGCTAGAAATCCCAATCCAGGATGCCTGTTCCAGAAGAAAGCTTTCTCTCTCTCTCTCTCTCTCTCTCTCTCTCTCTCTCTATCTGTGTGTGTGTGTGTGTGTGTGTGTGTGTGTGTGTCTCCTCTGGAGGGAGTTCCCCATCCTCTAAGTCTAGACGTTTCCATGCACTGGGACCCTGCTCCCAGCTCTTCTGTCCTGGCGGTAGTCTGGTCCCTCTTTCTCTGCAAGATAAAGGGTGCTGTAGGTCACGGCATAGGGAAACTCCCTTAGCAGGGGAGCAGGGCGTGATCTGAGTCAGGGTGCTGCACCCCACCTTGATCCCTTACAAGTCATAGGTTGATCATATGATGGGGGGCAGTTACATTAGAACATCTGCCAGTACCCCCTTCTCATGAACAATGCAGTGGGCGATTATAACAGATCACCCAATGGAGGATAATTACAAAATACTGAGAACCACGGCCTCATCCAGCTAGCATGTATTGGGGATGGGGGGAGGAGGGAGACACAATATAATCCATTCCTCATAAAGACCAAAGGTGGTGACCAGGGGTAGATAGGAGAAGCAGGGGGCCAGGTAGTGTGAAAGGGACACCGTGTCTTGGATAAGAGAGATAAAAGCATTTGGAAGTAGGTAGGCCTGACTTCAGAGCATGCTGGACACACAATGCCTCTGAATTGAACACATAGGAGTGGTTCAAGTGGCACATGTTTTGTTAAATATCATCACAACTAAAAGAAGGAGGAGAAGCAAAGTGAGTACTGAATTTGATTTAGACACAGAGAGGAAAATCCCGGAAGGCATCAGGAAAACATAGTGGAAGGAATCGCCCTGGTTAGGGAGACTGGGGCCTCTTGTGCCTTTTAAAAAAATAAGTGTATTTTTAAGTTTCATTGGCATATAATTCATACACCATACAATTTAATATTAAGATGAGTTGTATAATCATCACCACAGTCAATTTGAGAACATGTTCTGTGTCAGTCCAGGTAAACTAGAGAAACAAATCCATAGACCCTCATATGTGTATAAGAGGAAGCTTTATATAAAGGGTAATTGTATACTCAGAAAGCATCCCTAAGTCAGTTATTAGCCCCTATGTCTGATACCAATCTATAAAGCCCTCTTCAGATTCAGGAAACACATGCAATGATGCTGAATGCAGGAGACCACAGGCCAGCAGGTAGAAAGTCTTTGGGTCCAGTGACATTGTAAGCATGTCAGCACTGACAGGGGTTGCTACATGGCTTCTCCAGTTCCCAGGGCATGGGATCTTTCAGCACAGAGCTATGTGTCTTGTCAACAGAGAGTCTGCAAGGGACTGAAGAGAGAAAAAAGGAGAGAGAGTCTGTCTCCTGCCTCCAAGGAGGAAATTCAGAAGTTCCCAGAATCCTCAGGAGAAGGCCATGGCCACACAGAGGCCTCATTGATAAAGTGATCAGACGTCCTGCTTTTGGCGGGACAGTCCCAATTTTAAACAATGTTTCCCATGTCCCGTGGCATTTTAAAAAGTCCCAGTTTCTGGAAAGAATGCACGACAAGCTAGGGAATGGCGGGAGAACAGGAAGGGGATATACTCCCTCTACCCCCCCCCCCCCCAGGTCAATGGTTTCCCACTTTACCAATGTTAAAATCTGGTCGCTTTGCTCATTTGGGACTATGACCCAATTGACAGACTAGACTCCACTTTTAATCCTCTCAAGTCCCAAGTGACACCAGGTTATGTAACTACCACATGTTCTTCATTCCATACTCATATTGTTAGCTCACCATTTTCTTCACCTCCCCAGTCATATCACCGAGCAACGAGGAATCCAGTGACCTACCAGCTCTATATGCCTATCTATCCCAGATTTCATATTCAGAAAAACACGTTTTTTAAAAAAAGTTAAGTAAAACATATAAAAGCCTCCACCAAGAAGAAAGTAAAAAATATTCAAAAACTAGAATGAATATTAAAGGGGCCTAATGGGAGTCCACACCTGCCTGACCTGCTTCCCACACACGTGCTTGACAGCAAGGCTCTCCCACCTGCTCTCTGATCCCAAGGGGTTCCCCAGAAGCTCAGTCTTCATGAATGCCCCCTTCACTTTTAAAAAATCCGAACCAGCGTTTAAAGGGGTCAAAGGGAGTTCAAATGGTAAGATATTACGTTGTATCCTAACTCTATGTACCCTAATTGACTTAACCAGCCTCTCTGTCTGATAAGACTACTCACAGGCCTGTCAGAGGGGATCCACTAGAGGCCCAATCTATGCGTGGACCCTGCAAACGGATAGGGAGCTTCTATGTCATCCACAGCCTTCTGCAAACCAGCGAGGTGTTCACAATTTAAGCTCTGATATCGTCCCCTCCGTTGGATGTGGATTTTAGTATTTACAATCCTTGGATCGCATAGGTTCACGTTCTTCCTTCATGTGGCCTTAGTTGATGCCTCATTTAGAGGCTGCTTGATTGAAGACAAGCCTTGAAGACCCCAGAAGCTCTTCTTTCTGAGAGTGGGGCACACTCTAGTTTCTCCTCCACACGCTGCTACAGCACCGACCTCTTCCATCATCTCTTTACGGGGTGACCAGCAAGCAGGGCCATGTCTTAAGAGCGAAGTGTTCTGAGATTGGGCCTAGAACAAAGTGGGGGCTTCATTTTCATCTCTAAAGAGCATCCAGATGCCACTCCTAAGGCTGGCTCGTGTGTTCTTCTGGAAATCCATGGACAGTTCAACCCTCTTTGCAGGCACGTTTGAAGGAAGTCATCCCTTCAGCAACCTTTCATGATGTTTATTCTGCCTGGCGCGTGAGGCCGTTAGAAAGACCGTGGCTTGAGTTGGGCACACCAGAGTCACCAGAGTGACACTTCTGCTGGCTGTTGGTTTTAGGTGTTCTACCTGGTAAGGGCCCTCTGTGCTACAGAACCAAAGACTGTGTCCGTCTGCCCGATGCTCACGATCACTGTGTGTGCGCGCCCATTATTGCAGCCACTGTGTTGACCGGGTGCTCCGAGGGTCTCCCTCCTCCTCCTCCCCTTCTTTTCTGAAGCTCGAGGTCCCTGTCCAGGGACTGGCCGAGCCTGGACACAGGAGATGAAGTCTCACCACCCTTGCTTCAAAGGATAGCCTTGTGGCCATGTTTCTTCCAATACAAATCCGCTTGTTCTCCTGGTAGCTCGTGACCTTGTCGATGCACTGTTCCTACAGCCTTAATCCCAAGGCCTCCACTTGTCCTCAGCCTTCCTCAGTCCGTACAAGCAACGTGATTGAAAACACGTGGCAAGGGCCAGGCACATCTTCACCCTCCACGTGACCTCCTGCCTTGTCGGCTTTAAAGAGACCTGCTGTGGCGACACGTTGCCTGAGTCCTGGACTGCTACTTCCTAGCGCGTCAATTCCTAGGCCCCGTGCAACATGAAACCCTCCATCACGTCTATCTTTCCTGCTTGAATCACAACATCATCTTTCATCCTCTCTCGTTCCGGTCGTAAGGATGGTGATTTTCTTGACATTAACTTGCAGCCCATGGGGAAGGGTGCCGCAGTCTTGTCTCTTCATCAGCAAGTGCTTCACGTCCGCCTTGCTTTCACAGGCCAGCGGGCGTCATCGGTGGCAGGATCTTGATAAAGCTTTCCCTGAAGCTTTTCTTTCCTCCCTGTAGTCTAGTTTTTCAGACCATTTGCGTCGAGTGGAGCGAGACCACCCGACACGCACCTGCCCTGGTTCCCAACCCTGCAGCATTCCCTCGTCTGATCCAACGACAGCTTCCTTACCAGCACAAACGAGGGCTCTGCGGGCCCTGCTCTTCTTAGAGCTATCCAGAGTCTGCTGTAAAGGTGGAAAACTTGTACAAAATCAAGAAAATGCAAGCAACCATCTGTGGCAGTCACCTAATCTGCTGTCAATTTGAGGATGAAGAGTGTTGGGGTGGAGACTAGTCTGTTAATATGGTGATAGCCAGTGAGACCTCTGTGTGGGCATGGCCTTCTCTGAGAATTCTGGGAAAGGTGGTCATGCCTTCTTGGAGGCGGAGACACTGTCTCTCTCGGTTCACTTCCTTGGAAACTCTCTACTCACAAGGCTTACTTCCTGCAAGACATCCCTGAGGAGAACCCACATGGAGCTATCCTAGTGCCCTGAGCCAGACAAGCCACGTGGATTTAACCAGACCTCTGAAGCCGGAGGAGCCACTTGGAGACCCCTGCCAGCACTGAGATGCTTACAATACTACTGGATCCAAAGGCATTCCACCCATCTGGCTTGTGATCATCTTGCATTCGGCATCACTGCATGTGTTTCATGAGTCCCAAGAAGACTTTACAGATTGGTATCGGACATATGGGCTAATCTCCTTCTTGTGAGCTTGGACTGGACTAAGTTGAAATGCTTTCTTAATGTACACTCACCTTTTCTATAAAACTCTCTTATCTACATATGCATGTTTATGGATTTGTTTCTCTGGTCCACCCAGAATGACACGCCATCTTTCTTTCATATTCTCCTTCCAGTCAAGATCCATCTGACAGCAACAACTGCATCCTTCACTCCTCATCTTCGAAGTCCACCTCAAACTTCTGGCAGCTCCCTCTCCACGTACTGGTCCCTCTCTATGTATGTGACATGGATGATATTGCTGCCTTTGTCCACATTCACCTGGATCATCTTCCTTCGGGATCGGTACAAACGCTGACCTCTTCCAGTTGGTTGGCCGAGTGCTAGTCATCTTCCAAATTTCTTGGCATAGATAAGCGAATGCTCCCAGTGCTTCATCGACTTGTTGAAACTACCCATCGGTAGGCGGTCAAGTCCCAGGGTTTGGCCTTTTTTCTTTAGCAGCATCAGTCCATGATCATAGGTGACCTCTTGAAATGGTTGACTGTTGACCAGTTCTTATTATTACAGTGACTCGGTGTATTCCGTCCATCTTCTTTTGATGTTATCTCCGTGAGTCAATATTTTCCTCATGGAATCCTTCACGATGACAACTCATGGCTCGATTTTTTTTTTTTGGTAGTTCTTTCCGCTTGCGATATGCTAGATGTGTTCTTTTTGGCTTTCTAACTCTAGGTGTGTGCACTCTTCATTTTATTTACTTCACTCTGTCGTCCTGAGTTGCCACTGGAAGTTTTCTGTTTATCTCTTTTATTTCATCACTTCTTCCATTTGTTTTAGCCACCCTGTCTGTTCAGGAACAAGTCTGAGAGTCTCTTTGGACACATTTTCTTTCCTTATATTTTTTATACTTTTCCCAAATATCTTTGTTGATATGGATTGTGTCCATTTAAAACTCATATCCCAGGCCAAAAAAAAAGTGCAAATAAAATTTTAAAAGAACACTCTTTGTTGTATACACTTCTGCATGAACGCCTTTATTAATTCCTAAAGGAATGTAGAACTTTTCTGGGACCTTCTGGCAAGATTTTCATCTTACAATGCTTTGTCCCTTCAGTGAAGTAATCTTTAGAGTTCATCACTACTCTGACCATTTATCAACATAACTCCAATCAGATATTCCATTCCTTTGGGTCCAGACGCTCAGCTTTTCAAAGCAGCTTCGATGTAAGGAAAGGTCATTTTCCCATGGCTCTCTGTTCTCTGAAAAGCTTCCACCTCCCTCTGAAAGTCAGAGTGCGGGAATGAAGCCGTTAAGGCTAGAACTTCAGGGCCAATCAGGAAGTCACTGTGGATGCTTGCAGCAGATTTCTTTGTCCCACAACCTGAAAACGGCCAGTAGAGAACATGGTGACCACTTTGTGCACACGTGCCTTTCTCAAGAAGAGAAGGGCATTATGCAGGGGCTGAGACCGGGTCACCAAAACTCAGCACAATGAAAACAAGCGATGATGAATGATGAGCTCTGGGATTAAAAGTACCAGATGTCTAAAGGCGATGCTGTGTTGGTGGAGGTGGTGGTAGTGGTCCACACCATATGGATCTTAAGCACTGCCTGGCCCCATGCCACCCTGCCAGTGAGCTGGATTCTTGAGCTCATAGCTGCAGCCATGACACCAGTCCATCTCCTTGAGGGCCTTCCTCTTTTTCACCGAGCGTGGTGTCCTTCTCCAAGGACTGGTCTCTCCTGACAACACGTCCACAATACGGAAGACAGAGCCTTGCCACCCTTGCCTCTGAGGAGCCCTCTGGCCTCACTTCTTCCAGGACAGATGGGTTTGCCCATCTGGCACTCCATGGTACTTTCAGTGTTCTTCTCCAGTGCCACTATTCCAATGCATCGGTTTGGCCTTCCTTATTCAGTGCCCACTTGCACATGCATACGAGGCGACTGAAAACACTGTGGCGAGAGTCAGGCGCATCCTAGTTCTCAAAGTAACACCATTGCTTTTTAATGCTCTACAGGGGTCTTGTGCAGCAGACTGACCTAATCCCTTTTGAATGCTGGTTCCATGGGCAGATTGTGGATCCTAGCAAGACAAAATCCTTGACAAGTTCAACCTTTTCTTCATTTATCATGATGCTACCGACTGGGACAGTTATGAGTATTTGGTTCACGTTTGGTCGTGATCCATATTAAAGGCTGACATCCTTGATCTTCATCAGTAAGTGCTCCAAGTCCTCTTTGTTTTCAGAAAGCAAGACTGTGTCATCTGCACACCACAGGTTGTTGATAACCCTTCCTCCAATCCTGATGCTACACTCTTCTTCCTATAATCCAGCTGCTCTGATACTTTGCTCCAAATACAGATTAAATAATTGAGGTGAGGGGATCCAACCCTGTGAAACACCTTTCCTGTCGGCAAACCAAGGAGCAGTACCTTGTGCCATTCTAACAACTGCTTCTAGATCTGTGTGCAGTTGTGGGAGAGCCCAGTGAAACGGTCTGGAGCTCCCCTTTTTCTCAAGGCTACTCATAGTTTTTAATGGTCCATTCCGTCGAATACCCTGGGATCGTCAAGAAAATGCTAGCAAACATATTCTCTACTTACAGCCAAGATCCACTTGACATCAACCACGCTATCCCTCCTTCTGCGTCCTCTTCTGCATCCAGCCTGAACCTCTGACAGCTGTCCACCAAAGGACTGCTAACACCATTGTTGGGTGATCGTCAGCAAAACTTTACCGTCACGTGACCTTGTTCTGTAATTTCAGCGTTCCGTTGGATCCCCTTTCTTCAAAATAGGAACAAATATGGATCTCTTCCAGTCATTGGGCCAAGCAGCTGTCTTCCAAATTTCTAGGCATAGGCAAGTGAGTTCTTCCAGGGCTTGATCAGCTTACTGAAACAATTCCTGGAGCCTTGATTTGGGCTGACGCATGGTGCTGCCTGAACTTCTTTCTTCAGTACCATTGGCTCTGGCTCATGTGCTACCTCCTGCAGCGGTGGACTATGGACCAGTTCTTTTTTGGTACAGTGACTCTGTGGATTCTTTCCATCTTCTTTTGGTATTCCCTGCACTATTCAATATTCTGCCCATAGTTAATGTTGTAACTCGAGGCTTGGGTTTTTTTCTTAAGATCTTTTCATCTAAAATATGGTGAGCAGGTTCTTCCCTTTTGGCTGTCTAATTCTAGGTCTTTGCACATTTTACTAAAATGGTTGGTTTTGCCTTCTCTAGATGCCCTTCGAGAACTTCTATTCAACTCTCGGACTCTATCCTTTCTTCCATTTGTCTTAGTCCCCCTACAATTGAAAGCAAGTTTCAGAGTCTCTTCTGACATCCACTTTGATGCCAACTTTCAATTCTGTGTGAAGACCACATTACAAAAGAACGATTTTTTTTTAATTTTTTAAGAGGATTAAGGAAAAAGGGAAATTAAAAAAAAACTATCTAAACTGTTGAATGACTCCCTGTTTGTTCCTGAAAAACTTCAATCTTCTTCCTCCACTCCCAATTCCCTTAGAATATAATTATCAATCCTTCTCTGACCTTCAAAGAGAAAATGGAGTGAATTCATTGGAACCCCCTGTCTTTGACAGGGTGAGGCTTTGAGTATCCTGAGATGTGCTGCCATTGTCACCTAGAGGTGGCTCTCACTGCTACCCTGCCCAACAACTTGAAGTTTGATGAGTTCTCCTTCTTTCTTAGCCCCTAAGTTGACTCCTAGGCAAGTGTGAGGGTTAGCCAGGCAAAACCCCACTCTGGGATTCACAAGCCTGTCTATCTTGCCCAAAGCATAACACCACGGTTGGAGGGACTTCTGCCTCCTTCTTGTCTTTTTAATGACCTTTTCCTTTCACACCTGATGTTCTTGAGGTCATCCCTCAGCTCATCAGGGAATCTGTCATGAGTATCGAGTGCATCTACTGCTGCTCTCAAAATTCGGTGTGACAGACTCAAGAGTGCATTTTAGCTTTCATGGACTGACTTTCCTGTTCTTCAGCTTCAACGTGATCTTCCATATGAGCAACTGATGGTCTATGTCACAGTCCACCCCAGCCTCATTTTGGCTGATGCTGTTGTGTTTCTCTGTTGTCTTGTCCCACAGGCCTGTTCCATTTGATTCCTATATGTTCTATCCTGTGAAGTCTATGTCTATAGTCGTCATTTATGTTGCAGGAAAAAGGGTATTTGCGATGTAAACAGCTATTATGCTGTCTCCACCTTAGTTTCTATCACCAAGATCGTCTCTTCCAAATACTTACTGATCTTTCTCTTTGTACTCCAAATATTAATAATTACCAGCTATGTTAGACAGGGTCCTCTAGAGAAACAAAACCAGAATGCTAATAATTTTATATGCATTTATATAGATAGGTAATATAAGAAATAAACCGCTAATTAATCTGGAAAGCAGTACAAATGGCCCAGTACAACTCACTGCCGTGAGACAGCTGTGGGACACTGGCAGTCCTTCGAGTCTTGAGGGCCTCCAGGCAGTCCCCTGTAGAGCAATTCAGGCTTTCCGGCCACAGGCAGCAAACAGCAAGGCAGGTAGGTCACCAATAGTCAGCCAAATGACAGGGTCTGACAGTTCCCAGCTCAAGAGATTTATATTCCGATAGAGTGACCAAGCAGGTCTTGAAGGAACTTCAAATTATAGCAACACATTCCATGGGTTAGGTTAGGTTTGCCACAGATAGTGTAGCTTGAAAATTGAGGCACAGAACAAGCTGCACACTGGTCCGATGATCAAAGAGCAAGAGACAAGAAAGACAAAACTCGGCGAGCCATTTATCTCTCTGCCCTTCACTTAATCCCACATGTGTTCATTGGCCATGTTGGCACAATAAACCTACCTGTCACACCAGTGCACCTTTTTATTGCTACCAAAATCACAGAAACATTTCTAAAACAAATACATCAAAATATAATGGTACTAGATGTGAAAATAATCATAATTTATCAGGGTGTCGTGAGAGTGGGGGTGGGTAAACAGAGGAGCCTATACCAAGGGCTCAAATAGAAAGCAAGTGTTTAGGAAATAATGATGGGAACATGTGTACAAAATGCTTGATACCATTGATGTATGGATTGCTATAGGTGCGATAAGAGCCCCAATAAAATGATCTCTAAAAACAAGCAAATAAAAAAGTGACACTAGTGTCTCTTGACATAGTCTCCATTGAAGTCTATATACTTATTTTTTGACAGCTTAGTTGGCACAAAATTCACACATCATACATTTCAACAATTCAGCCACATGAAGAAGATTGTACAATCATCCCCACAACCACTTCAGAACCTGTTCTTCTTGCTTGTACTCATCGTCATTAGCTTCTTATTCCCCCCAACCTCCCCTGCCTCACCCCCAAGAAGCCATTGTCTCAGCTGTTGCCTCTGCACATTGCCTCTGGACTTCATAAACGGACAACCATAAAAAAAACCCTAACAACAATAACAAAGCAGAACAGAGAAAACTCTCCATGGAAAAGAAGGCAGAAAATATGAAAAACGAGGACACATTTAAAATGGGCCTAACAGAAACTCGAATGACACAGTGTTGCATCTTAACCAGCCGCATCCACAATGACCCACTCGCTGCCCACTGCACTCTGCCTGCCGGCAAGGCTCTTCACACCCTGGTCTGTGGTCAAACAGGACTCACAGGAAACTTACTCCACGTGAATTCCCCTTCACTTTTTTACTTTTTTTTAATAGAAAAAGCTGAGATCACTTTAAAACGGATCAAAAGGGGAATCAAATGATAAAATGTTATGCTTTAACCTAAGTACGCCTGGCGTCGCCAACTCTTCCTGATATCAAGTCTGTTCAAATCCCTCAGCCATGGTCACGGGGCAGTCACCAGCCCTGTGTAAGGGGAGGGAGGCCGGCAATGAAGTCTGGGTTTCCACTGTCATGCATAGCATCCTGCAAGCCAGGTGTTCACAGTTTACATTCTGATGCCATTCCTTCCGATCTGGATAATATTACTTACAATCCTTGGATCACACAAGCTGGTGTGCTTCTTCCTTGTGGACTTAGCTCACACTTTACTTTGATGGCTGCTTGTGGAAGATAAGCCGTAAGCTCCGCCCTTTCTGGTGTCTGGGCACCATCTGGGTTCTCCCCACACTTTTCTATAGCACCCCTATGTTCACAAGTCTCTTCTGAAGGATGCACATCGACCAGGACTAGGTCGTAAGAAGTCACTGTTCTTAAGACTATCTTAGAATGAAGTGAACTATTGTGCATCTTGAACATGACTGGTCGATGTCAGAAACTGTTCCTCTTGCGTCTGTCATTCTCAGCATAATAAAGCTAGTGGTTGTACCAGCCATTTCAACTCACCCATCCCTAGAAGAGCAATCTTTACATGCTCCATATTGTTTTGGGACGGCTTCTGCTTTTCCTAGATTCACACCTACTCAGCACATTGCACACACAGATAGTTAGTGGATGTTAGCAGCTGTTTCTTCTCATCCTGAGTCATGCCCCATCTGCAAAGGAAGGTCCCCAACGATTGGCTCCGTCCATGTCATTACGGTCCACTCTGCCGCGAGGAGGCAGCTTTTCCTCATGTTCTCCTTTGGGACTGTCTAGTCTGAGGGGCTTATCTTTGGGTACGACAGCTGTCCTGCTGCTACTCGCTGGGTTTCCAGTGGGTGGCCGATCCCTCAGAAGCGGTCATCTGGTCCCTCTTCATTGTCTGAAGTCTAGGCGCTCTGCTGAAATCTGTTCACCTTGGTCTTTGACATACTAGTGACCCCGCTCCAGCAGCTCAGCAGCATCAAAGCCCGGTACACTGGGAAGCAAGTGTGGGTCCCCACATACCCAGGCGTGTACGTGTAAAGTCCCTGTTCTTGAACTCATGAGTCTCTGTTTCCTTGCAGGTCAGGAAACCTGGACACAATGCAGCGATGGTCCATCTGTAGACCACTCTTCTACCACAACAGCTGAACCCCTAACCACACAGGGGCTAGGGGTGCAGCTCCCCCAAACCAAAGGGCCAAACTCATTCCCATGGAGTCAATGCCAACTCTCCAGATAACGTAGAACTTTCCTGTGGGTTTCTGAGACTGTCGTCATTTATGGGAGTAGGACGCCCCATCTTTGTGTCCCGGGCAGCGGAAAACCCATTCTTCACTTCCGATGCCCCCAATGCCATTCCTCATAGCCCACTCGTGACCAGAAGCCTTATCAATCGCACACCCCTGGTTAGCGCGGTCTGTGTGTTGTGTGCATCGTCTGCCACACCTGCAGGAAAACAGGAGTTTTGAGCGCAAGGTAAGAGAAACCCTGTGAGAAGTGTGACGTGTGAGCGCCTGTGGGTGGATCTCATGCAGCCTCACAGTGCCCATTCCTGAGCGCCCACAGGTCCTCACAAGGGAGGGGGCCACTGGCCTGGACAATGATGGCAACCGAGGCGGCAGGCCTTGGCCAGCATTCAGCTTTCCTTATGATGCCCTGGCTTTTTGCTGCTCCTCAGGAACTCTGCCAACATCAGTCAGGGCACTTCCCATGGACCCCCTGCACCACAGAAGGCTCACTGTCTCACACCCTGCGGTGAATGTACTGCAGGCCCCGAGAGGCCCCCGTGTTGGTGCTGTACAGCTCGCTGCTCCCTCAGGAGGATGTGCGCCGGGGGATATGGGTAGACCACACAGGTCCTGGGCATGTGGCTCAAGGTTCCAGTCAGCCAACAGGGCAGAGAGGAAAGACTGGGATCTCCAGAACTAACAGGACCAGGACACCTGGAGCTGGCCCAGGGGCACTGCGGGGGCCAGGGCAGATGGCCAAGATCACTTCTGGTGGCCGCAGGTTGGAAGGTCAAGACCCCCCTCAGCCTCAGAAGAACTTGCCCCTCTAAGGGCTGGCTCTCAAGGCTCCCTGATATGCCCTCCCCTTATCCCAGAGATCACAGCTCGGTTTTCTACAGGAAGTCAGAGCTTGCCAGCCTCCCTCGGAGGACAAAGGCGGGACTTTTCAAAGAGGGCACTTGGATGGAAGAGCATCTCCTCCAGAAAGGGACATGTGACCCTGAGCCAGCTCCCAAGCCGGCTGGTTTGGGTTGGCAGCAATCCTTCTCTCTGGGATCTGAAGTTATGGAGGCCCCACTCTAGGGAAGTGAGGAGAGGAAGAGGAAGAGCATGGGAAGGAGGGAGTGGGAAGAGGAAGGAGGGAGGGAGGGAACTTGATTACAATCACACTTGTTAATCACAATAATTAAATCATTTGACAGGCCCTACGCTGGCGTGACAGAGAAGTCCTCCTCCAAAAATGGAGGAGGGGACCCACATACAGTGGAAGGGGACGTGGCCAGCCTTTCCCATGACCTGCGCACCCCTCATCCCCCAACCTGACTCGAGATCAAACAGTTTGGTCTCCACGACCTCCCCCTAGCCCCCATCCTCCTCTTGAGACCTGGTTGCTCAGCTGACACCTGTCTCCTCGGTAAACCCTGAGCTGGTGTGGTCAACTCAACCCTGACAGGCCTCATTTGTAGCAAACCATGACCCAGTCCCCAACCAGGGCCCCTAGCACAGTAGTGGGGACACAGTCCAGCCCACAGGGCCTCCTGCAGGGAGCAGACAGACACAGGGCAATGACGGGAAAGTGGTGGGGTGATCTGGGTGATCTGTGAGGGGTGTGGCACAGAGGCCGAGAGGATGGGTGAGGAGGGAAGTGTGCCCCAGGCAGAAAGCACAGGAGGAGCCAGGACCCCCGAGCAGACAGAAGTCACAGGCCACAGGGAAAGGGCAGGCCCGAGAGAGGTGGACAGGGGGACAGGAGGTGCCCCGAGGCTCTGGAAGCCATCCCCAGAGAGTGGTGACACGATTCAAGCTCTGGGGAGCCATGGAAGATTTGACCCCAGGAATGGAAGATTTGACCGCAGGAAAGGCGCGGCTCTATTCCTTTGCTGCTCTCTCTGGCAGACAGACAGATGGAGAATGGCTGTCGGGAGGATGAGGTGCCTGGGCACCCTGCAGAGCTGGGGGCAGACCCCCAAGGGTGAGAGAGACGGGGACCTTCCACACAGGCCTTGGAGACTGCTGGGTGTCAGATCAGGAAGACCGGGGACAGGCTAGTGAGGGCCCAGGTCCAGGCATTTCTGACGCATGTTCCCAACCATGAGGGGCCCGGGCCCTGGTGACTTGGGAACCTCATGTCATTTGCCAACACCGCCCAGCAGTGAACCTGACCCCTCACTCAGGATCCCGGACTGCCTGCTCGGCCGCCAGCCTCCGCCAGAAAATTCTAACTGCATCTTTCCATGCTCAGCCGCTGTCCCCCTACAACATCGAGCCATCAGCAAGCTGCGACATGCTGAAATGATGCCCCGCTCAGAACCGAAGCATGAAGCTTAGACGTTTTCTATAACCAGTTCTGGTCCTGGGCCTGCCTCAATTCCCAGCTGATCCTCTACCGGATTGATGGCCAGGGCTGTGCTCAATCACTATGAGCGGGGCACTCACGAGGGTGGAGGCTGATGTATGCATGCAGGCACTCCTGGGGCGGACGAACGCCTGCACACTCTGGCATCACGGTGCACGCCCGGCCCCACCAAATTGATGGGCGAGCCAGACTGCATATTGCAGTGGCCTGGGCAGATTTTCCAGGGCTGCAGAATGCCAAAGGCAGTCACTGCTACCCCAAAGCAGGCAGAGCCCTAGCCCTGCGCCTCCCCCACCTCTCCCTCCCCCCCCACCTCCATCCTGTGCTGACCTCAGCATCTCTGGAAAAGAGAAGTTGCTCGAACAGCCCCGGGCCCGTGTGAATTGTGTCTCTCCACCCTGGGGTCAGGATATAAATCAGAGCCTTATCGTTCGTTCGGGACATAAGGAAACAGGATGCGGGGGTTTCTTGTTCCCAAGAACTTATCCAAACTCCAGCTTAGGAAAGTCATAAGGACAAAAAGCAGTGCCAGGGGAGTTCTCTTTCTTGAAGGATGAGGGTCACAGGGTCTGAAGCCGAATATCAGAGAGCAAGGTCTTTCCTGGTGACCTTGCTCCGCTGGGAGCCCAGTGAGGCCACATCCTCCCGTTCTAATTCTAAACATCCCTGAGGAGACGCTTTTCAGTCTATAGCCATTCTCAGAGTAAATCACCGGTCGTCAATGAAAATGCCAAGCAATCAGATGTCCCCACGATTTTTGTCCCCTTCCCCCTCCCTCCAAGCACACTGGGAAATATTTCTGGTCTGGAAGATAGCATCTCGGCTTTCTGAAAGCCCAAAGCAGTCATCTCCAGGGACCGGGCAAGTCATGGGAAGGGGCAACAGAGGCAAAAAGCACTGTGTGGACTGGGGCCCCATTTAGTTGCTAACCTGGCATAGGCGGCCCCTGGTACTCATAGCTGAGCCTCACTGAGGTTCTTCGTGCGTGACCAAACATGACACAACACACGATCACGGGCTATCACCCCCACCTTCCAAAGGAGCAGTCCCCATGAATGCTCAAAGCCCAAAGGGTTAGGGTGCCAAGTCAGAAGTGCACTTGTACCCAAGTCATAGGTCTTCTTCTCCCTCCCTGGCCCATCTTCTAGTCTGGTGACTAAGCATTTTAGAAGGAATGGTGGTCCCAGAAGCAAAAATAAGGGTCAATTCTTGTCTTTGAGCTTCAAGAGTCTGGTCCTCAGAGGACTGGGGCAAGAGCTTCAGCAGGGGACATGCCCGCTCACACACTCCTTAGCTAAGTCCACACAGAAGAGGTGCACCAGCCTGGGTGATCTGAGGATTGTACACAGTAAAATCCAAGACTGGAGGAGGGAACAGTATTAGAGCTTAAGTTCCGAACTCCAAGTTTGCAGTGGGCAATGAAAGCCTCAAGCATTTGCAGGCCTCTCGGAGGGTGAATCCCTCAGACGTGGACCAGGGATGTGGCTAGCGCTGCTGTCAGACAGAGTGCAGAGTGGATTCATGCAGATGGACTTGGGCTGAAATTTAATGCCTTAACATCGCTCTCCCTTGTAACCCATTTTAAATTTGTTCTCATGTTTAATAAGTTACATTAAAATAGCCGTTCTCTTTCCTATTGAGGTTTTTATGCTGTACTGTTATTGTGGTTGTGTTGTGTTTTTTTTTTTTGTATATTTTTCTTTATGTGAATCTACAGAGACAGTAACTGGACTAACAGTTTCTCAGAGCGACAGCGGGGAAGATTGTGGGGAAATGAAGGGCTAATAGTAATGAGGATAAGGAAGAAGAAAATGTTCTGAAATGTATCGTGGTGATGATGGCACGCCTCTTAATGCTTAAACCATTGGGTGTCATGATGTCTTAATTGTATGTCAATAAACAGTCAAATTTTTTAAAGAGCTAACATTGATATGGTAATGATGGTACAATTCTCCTTGATATGATTAAATGCTTGAACTATTGAAGTGTATGCTACGTAAATCATATGTCAATAAAACTATTAGACTTAGGCCGAGCCCCGGTGGCATAGTGGTTGAGTGCGGGACTGCGACCCACAGGGTTGGCAGTTCAACTCCAGCAGCAGCTCTCTAGGAGCAAGTCTGGACCTCCTACTCCCACCAGGGCAGTGATACCCACAAAAAACAAAAACAGGGCTGATCCCCAGTGGTGTAAGTCGTTGAATGCAGGATTGGTATAAGTGGTTGAGTGCTTTGCGGTTCAAATCCAGCGGCTGCTCTCAGGAGCAGTGCTGGGTAGCTCCCACGACCACCAGAGGACACTGGTGCCCACAGAAACCACACACAATAAAATAAAATAAACTCTCCCTTAAAAAAAAAACAAAAAACTATTATTTAAAAGAGAGAGAAGAATGCTTTCAGAAGGAGACCCAGAGAGAGAACAGAAAAGAAGCTGGATTTCTGCAGGTCTCATCACTGCCGGCAACCACTGCTTCCTTTGCCATAAGACTAGAGGACATGGATGTTGCCTGGCTATGATTAATGAATGTCTTGATCAAGGATCTACTACCCAGATCTTGATCAAGAGGAAGGAACTGTGGAACAGATAGTCAAAATCTTGCGGAAACCACACTAACTAGAACCATTGCAATCTACTAGGGAACACCCACCATGAAATAATCTGCACACCCTGAACTAGACCTATCCCATGAAGTTATCTTGAAAGCAAACAACAGGCTAACTCAAGTCGTCAAGAACGTCTGCCTTCCTCCAAGGACTCTCTGAATGTGGCCCCCTGACCGCAGTTGACTTCAGGGCACAGAGGGTAGAGGCCGGTGAGAATGCAGCAACAAGGACAGCTGGTGGGTGGGGGCCCCGAGGGAAGAGAGGCGCTGGGGGCATGGCCCCGTGCATGTGCCCAGTGAGGAGAAAAGGCCCAAAGCTGCTTCCCATCACAGCTGGTGCCCATTCTCATGGGTTGGCCACCAGCAAGACCCCAAGGAGAGGCTGGAGGGAGAAGGACGGGGGGCCAAGGCCACGTGATGGTGGGTTCTGACAGGAAGACTCCCTTCCTAGGCGCACGTCACAGCTCTCTAGTGCTACTCTAACCGAAATATCACAAGGGGGTGGTTCTCATGAACAGAAATGTACTCTCTTGCAGTTTAAGGAGCTGCAAGTCCAAATTCAGGGAGCTTCCCAGCTGCAAGGGAAGGCTTTCTCTCCTTCTGTGGGCTCATGGTTTGGGAGGTAGGTCCTGGTCTTCCTTCCACATTCAGGTGCCCGGCCTCCCTTGGATCTCTCCATCTCCCTTGGCATCCATCTGCCCTTGGTTCAGGGGGTTCCCAGCGCAGGGACCCCGGGTCCCAAGGATGCCTCCTCTTTTTAGGTTGGTGATGGTAGTAGTTTCCCCTGATCTCTGCTCACCCTCATATCGCCGAAGAGATTGGCTGAAAACACAATTTAGACCGCCGCCTGCAGCCTGACGCGCAAGCATAGCAGCCTCTAAGCCCACCTCGTGCACACTTTGACTGGTCCACTCCCACCGCTGTCTTATCGATTCTGATCCCCAGCAGCCGTGTAGGACAGAGCAGAACCACTCCTTAGGGACGTGCGGCTGGAAGTCTTCACAGGAGCAACAGCGCCTTGCAGCGGAAAGCAGCTGGTGGGTGTGGCCAGCAGCCGGCGCTTAACGCACAGCACCTGATATCAGGGGTAAACATTGACCACCAGAGGATAATGACATCAGGTCATGAAATAAATGCCGGCCGATCCTGAGAATCGTGGCGCCTGTGGGTGGGAGGGGCCATCACGCAGTCCCTAAAAGAAGGGGACCTGAGAGGACTGAGCGGTGCTATGTCCCCATGAGCTGGATGAAGCACACGGAGGCATACTGGGCCCAGCGCGGTGGTCTTTACCTGGGCTCTCGAATGGCCTGCGTCCCAAAAGCAGGTGTGAGAGGTTCCGAACCATCAAGCCTCCGGCTCAGCCTTCGAAGACCTTGTGCTTGTTTCTTGCGCGCAGTGGTCTCCAGCAGTGCCTGCCTCTGTGAGGGTCGCTCATTCCCTCAGCACAGAGTCCTCCACATCCGCCCTGCCCAGAAGGCCTCTCTCCCAGGAGGCCTCTTGGTGCCACTGTAATGCTTTAGGGCAGGGGTCCTCAAGCTTTTTAAACAGGAGGCCGGTTCACTGTCCCTCAGATCGTTGAAGGGCCAGGCTAAAGTAAAAAAGAAAAAAGAAAAAAGAAAAAATTCACTGTGGGCCCAGGATGAGTCGGCTGGTAAGATAAAGTGATCAGGTTTTAACATTGGTAAAGAGGGACACCAGTGACCAGGGAGGGGAGGGGGGTGTAAAGGGGGTATATTCGCTTCCCATTCTCCTGCCGTTCCCTAGCTTATTGTGCATTCTTTCCAAAAATAGGGACTTTTTAAAAACACCGCAGGACACAGGGAAAATTGTTTGAAATTGGGACTGTCCCGCCACAAGCAGGACATCTGGTCGCTTTAGAGCAGGACAGGCAGTGGTGGCAAAAACACCCAACAGGCTGGATAAATGTCCTCGGTGGCGCCACATGGCCCTTGGACCATAGTTTGAGGACCCCTGCTTAGGGTATATGCTGAGTAGGGGGATACCTGTATTACATCGTATTTCTATCCGGTTTAAGAAGCACCTTCTGGGGTTCCGCAGCGGCTGGATGGTCCCATGAGCAGTGGGAGAGGGCTCCAATCCCTTCATCCCCTCCGTGTCTAGCATTTGCGGTTTCCTGTGGTTTTCTTGTCACCCGACTATCAGTCCTTGTATCAGGTAGCATGTCAGGTGGTGTTTCACAAAATCACTTTACTGGGGGTTCACAGAGCCCTTGTCACAATCCAAACATGCCTTCCTGTGTGTCAAACACATTTGTTCAGTTGTTGCCATTCGCACCACTAAGAGGGCATCAAAAGCCTTTCTTCTGCTGTGTGTGATTGGCTGGGCTGTCCGCTCTGGGGAACGACCTGCTCCTGTCCTCAGCCCATGTTTTCGTGTTAAATTGTTCATCTTTGTCTTGCTGGAGTGATGCGAGATGGGAGATCAGTCCCTTATCTGACAGATCGTCCCCAAACATTTTTCCTCGGCCGCAGGCTCTCGTCTGACTTTGCTGAGTAAGTCTTTGGAAGCACACCAGTGTATTGGTCGGGAAGTCCCCGTCCTCCCTTTTGTCTTCCACCGTTTCAGTGTCGATCGCTGTGCTGGAAGATGTGTCCACGTACTCGGGCCCTGAAGTCCGTCCCTGCACGTTCGTGGATGATCTGTGCAGTTCTCGCATTTGCATTGAGCTCTGTCATCCATCCATCTTGGGTTCGCTTTTGTGCAGAGTGAGAGAGGGGTCCTGATTCGTTCTTCTGCTACTGGAGATACACGCTTGCTATCCCCAATTGTTGAAAAGATGGTCTCTTCCTCATGTCATATATTTGGGCCCTTTGTCAGAAACCAGTTGTCTGTCAGTGGATGGATGGATGGATGTCTGGGCTCTCCCCTCTGTCCCGCTGGTCTACATGTCTCTCCTGGTACCTCGAGGACCCCGGCTGGGTGGTAGGCTTGGAGGGCTGAAAGTCAGAGCATCCTGCTCAGCTCGTCTTGGTAATGCTGGGCTCGTCCTGGGGGTCTTCACGTACAACGTTGGTGATTATCGTCCCTGCAGTTTCTGTAAGGAACGATGTTGAGATCTGGACCCGATCACATTATGTTTGTCCATGACTTTGGGTAGTGTTTACTTCTTCACAATGCGAAGTCAAGTCTTCCTCTCCACGGATCTGGACTATTCTCCCACTGACGTAGGTCTCTTTTGGTTTCTTGAAATAGGGTCGTGTTGGGTTCTTTGTGTTAATCACTTATTTCCCTGAGTCAGCTCATTCCTAAGTATTTCATCGCTGGGGGGGGGGGGGGGGGGGCTGTGGCTGATGGCATGGTTTTCTTAATTTCCCTTCAGAAAATCACCCTTCTTCAGTTCACAGAAATCCCATCGATCTTCGTAAGCTGTTGGTAGAGCCTACCATGTTGCCAGGTATTTTTTTCAACTTGTTCCAACAATTTTTGTTGTTACTGAGTTTTAGTGGGGGGTGGCGGCTTCCTACAGATAGGATCATGACCTGAGAACAGAGAACATTTTCCTTCTTTGCCAACTGGCATGTATGTTTCTGATCCCCTTAAGTCCCCCAAAGAGGACTGCTGATGAACAGCAGAGAATCCAAAGACGTGTGGTGTGAGACGGGCGGACATGGCATGGGGAGCAGGGAGTTCGGGGCAGAGACGAGAAAGGCAGCACAGCCCTCCACTGGTGGAGTCCAGGCAGGCCGCCCCAGGCCAGTGCAGAGTTCTCATCGAAGCAGTGGCCACAGCTATATGTGTTGGACAGGCTGGGGCGCAGTACTGGATGCCCTGAGACATTTCTATGCATTTGTCTGCCTGTGTCAAGTCCAGTGCCCATATTTTCCACAGAGCAAAGAAAAACCCACTTCTTGTCGATGCCAGTAGCACTGGGCCTCGGGTCCTGGACCGGCACTAGCCTAACACACTGCACTGAGGAGGCCCTGGCCCAGCCTCCCCAGAGGCCAGAGCAGAACCGTCCCTGTGGGTTTTATGACATCTGTTGGCATTTCCAAAAATGGATAGAACAGCCCTCTAGGGCTGCGGTTCTCCACCTTCCTCAGGCCCTGACCCTTGACTTGTGTGGTGGGGACCCCCACCCCCCGAACCATACCATGTTGTTTATTGATACTTCATCACGGTCATTTTGCTACTGTGATGAATCCAGTGACCTCTGTGACAGGGTCGTTCGATCCCCACAAGGATCATGGCCCACAGGTTGAGAACCGCTGCTCTAGGGGCACTGGTCTGATGCAGGGTGATTGCAAAAGCCGGTCCCTGCTCTCTCGTTTAGAGCATAGGCTACAGGACAACCGTTTGTCATGCCAGGAGGGCACTCAGTGGTTTTGATTCTGAAAAGGAGACAATCGGTCAAACCAGTTAGGAATTTACAGCCTAAACTATTAGCGATGTGGGTAGTCCCATCTTCCTCCCTCAGAACAGCTGGCGGGTTTGAACCGCTGGCCTTGTGGTTAGCAACCCACACGTAACTCACCATGGCACCAGGGCTCCTAAAGGGAGATAGTTTACACACACACACACACACACACACACACAGAGCCATCCGGTACATTTCTGACTCACAGCGCCAGCCACGGACACAGGGCAGAATAGCTCCTCGGCATTCCAAGACCAAAACCAAGACCAAGACCAATTTTTTTAAAAAAAATTAAAAATCTTTGCACGGTCAGACCACTGGTTTCTTCCTTCGAATGCAGAGTGGCCAGTTGGTGTGAACAGATGACCTACACATCAGACAGACACACCTTGGCTCCCCACATACCTCCAGGGCTGCTGCTCAGCCTCTGCTCCCCATGGCGCCGCGTGTGACAGGAGCAGACGCTGCCTGGCCCCGTGCCCCTGCTGCAGACACCGCGCGTTCGGAGGGCCTTCCCACCCAGGGCGCACCTTCCAAGGGCATTCTCTCGGGAGCCCGGGGCGCACGTTGTTCAGGTTTTAGAGACAGAGCTTCCTGATCTGAGTCTGTCTGTCCACCTGGAGCAATCCTGCTGGCGTTTGAAATGTTGGGGCTCAGTTTCCAGCATCCCAGTCACCCCGGGGTGAGAGTCAGACAGCAGGGCGGCAGCAAGGTGCCGTGTGGTACCCCACAGCAGAGTCATTATTCCCGCATCCCCGTCCTGTAAACATCGATCTGAGACGGCGCGTGGGTTGAGCCAGGTGCGGAAGAGCGTGTGAGAGACTGAGAACAAACCAGGAACGTCTTTGAAAGTCTAATTTGGTTTTTTAAAAAGAAGAAGAAAGAAGAAGCTGTTTCCATGTGCACTCCTGCTCCCTCATAGCCCTTCCCAGCGTGCTTTGGTCTTTGCTAAGGCAGAGGAGTGAGGTGGGGGTGGGGGTGGGTGTCAATGGTGAGGACGTGAACGTTCCAAACGCTTCACCCAACAGAATCCCGGCCTGGAGCAAGCCCTTCTGGAGACAGCCATCAATGACAACATTGAAGGGAAGTGAGAACAAGGTCCTAGAACTTTCCCTTCCACTCTCGGGGGTTATAAAGAGAAAGAAGGTCTCTTTCTCTCATGCTGATGGGCTCTGCCCCTGATCCCAAGACCAGGGGCTCCTTCCTAATGGGAGTCTCTTTGATGGGGACAAGTGTGGCCCGGGGGACAGTCCCCAGCTCACGGCCGCTGTGCGTGGACCCTGCACATCAAGTGGAGCGAGGCCCCAGCTTTGCTAAGAGGCTGTGTTTTATGCAAAGGTTAAAACGAGCCTGGGGGGTACGGGCTGGTCATTGGTTTGACTCTCGGGAGACAGATGTGGCGTCCGTCCCTGAGAAGTCCAAGTACGCAGGCTTCGGATACCACACACAGACTGTGCTCTGTGGCAGTGGGTTTGCTCTGGATTCATGTGTGTGGCGGGGATCGGAGGCTTCTGAGCGTCAAAAAGGGACCCTCGTGATGAAGTCAGTAACCGAAAAGTCAGCGGTTCAAGCCCACCAGGTGCTCGACCGTGGGGGGAAGGGAGCTTTCCCCTGGAAAGGAGCCCCGGGGGCCAGGCTCCGCCTGAGTTGAGCCGACTCCTTTGAGCGTGAGTTGAAGGGTAGACTGAAGGTAAATACAGGGTTCCCTGGTGCCCTCGGGACGCCCGTGGGGGCGGTGGCACTCTGACCCCCAGGGCCCCTGTGGGCGGAGATCGAGTCTGCTGCGGTGGGTTTGGGGAGGAGGGGGGCACACGACGCTTACAGCAGTATAAAAGAGGGACGAGCAGGACATCTTGGGGGCCCTGGGCCAGAGAGGCGCGGCGAGAGGCCACGGAAACCGCAGGTGAGCCGGCACCTGCCTGCCGAGTCCCCAGCCCCGCCCCGAGGGCGTGGCCGGCGCGGAGCTCATCTGTGGTCTCCGTGCGCCACCTGGCGGCCGTCGTGGCCGCGCCCTGCAGCGGCGCTAACAGCGCCAAGGGCTGCGCGCAAGGGGCGGAATGCAAGGGCACTGCGTGCAGGGGGCTCAGCGCAAAGGAACTGCGTGAATGGGGCCCAGTGAAAGGGGCCCAGTGTAAGGCAGCTGCGTGCAAGGGGGCTGAGTGCAAAAGGGAGCTGCGTGCCAGGGGCCGAGTGCAAGGATTTGAGTGCAAGGGGCCGTGTGCCAGGGACCGAGTGCAAGGGGCTGTGTGCCAGGGGCTGCCAGCGCTGGACATGGCTGGGAAGGCTTGTTTGCGGCCTCTGAGGCCGGAGGAGGCTGGGGATAAACCCAGGGCCCTCTTGCATCTGCCCTGAGATTCCTGGGAGACCCCATTTGCTTCTCTGTCAATTTTTCTAGTTTCTCAGCCTTTCAGAGCAAGAGATGTCCACGAGGCCTGACCACCAGTGTTTCTGCCTGCCTCTCTCTCTACTACCCCAGGGGCCCCGGTTCTGGCTTGGGTCTTCAGGGGTCCCCTGGCTTAATCCTGAGGGGGTCTGAGAGTGAGATTCCCGAGAGGGTGGGGGTGAGAGACGTAGGAGCAGCCAAGAGCCACCTCCTCCGGGATGGAACGGGGAGGGTCCCGAGGACAAAGGCGCTCCCGGGAGCTGACAAGCCGGCACAGGTGGGCATCTTGGCTGTGTGATCAGGGCGGCAGCCGATAAGCAGGTGATCAGGGTTTACTGGTGTGCCCTTTCGAATCTACAGGGAACTGCTGCAGGGCAGGTCAGTAAGTCGCCCCTCTCTGGCCAGTGGCCCAGCACAAGGGGGTGACTGCCTCTAGGCCTCGGTTTTCCCAGAGGACGGGACTTCAGTGTGGGCTGACTCCCTGCATTCATCAGCGGGAGTGTGAGGGATCCCGCCTCCGCCTCTAGCCACACCACTGAACCTGGAAAGCGGGAGAGAAGGGGGCCGGTAGTCTGGGCTGCCCAGCCCTCCTGGCAGGGCCCTCCTCAAAGAGAAAAACTCCTGGGGGGGGGGGGGGGGGGGGCACCCGAGGACGTTCAGGCCTGTGGTTCATCCTGCTCTCATCTTCCTACCGGAGTCCGTCCCTAGGTGGCGCACGTGCTTAAATCCTTGGTTGCCAAGTGGAAGTTTGGGGACCTGAGTCCACCCAGAGATGTCTCCCCCAAAGGATCTGGAGAGCCAGCTCTTCCTGACAAGGCCAGGAAGTGCAGTTTCGGGGGGCATGGGGGGGGGGAGCTGCCATCTGGGAGGGCTCAAGGGCAACTCGTCTTTGTGGGTGGTTCCGTTTCCCTGTCTGGAGGCGGATACGTATTTGGGGCTTCAGAAAATGTCCGGGAACCCTCACTTGCTTCTCCTGCAAAGCCCCTCATGTGTATGGGAAGCCCAGTGGCCTCGAGACTCCACGTCGAGCTGCTAATCACATGGGCGGCAGTTCAAAACCACCAGCCACTCCTCGGGACAAAGATGCTCACGCAATGAGTGACGGTCTCAGAAACCCACAGGGCCGCTCCACCCTGTCCTGTAGCCATGCGCTGAGTCAGAACCGCCTTGAAGACCGTGGGTTTGGTGTGGGGTTTGGTGTCTCTTTGTAGGAGCCCTGGAGGAGTGACGGGTGGGTTTCCAGTTGGGCTTCCGAGGTCAGCAGTTCGAAGCCACCGGCCACTGTTCAGGAGAGAGATGATAGTTTCTACTCCCCAGAAGAGTCCCAGTCTCAGGAACTCACAGCAGCAGTTCCATCTGTCCTGTCAGGCCCCTCCAAGTGGCAGGGAGAACACAGTGAAAATCACTGTGACCTCGACCAGTCCAGGGGTTGTCTGCCTCCCTTTCATCTTGGTTGGAGGAGAAAGGGAGGAGGAGGCTGGTTCTAGTCCCCTCCCCCCCAACCCTGGAGTGGGCAGTGCTCTGTGTTGGGGCCATGCAGCTGACATCCTGTGGGAGCATAGAAGCCCAGGTACGTGCTTCCTGGAGGCGGCCTTCTTTTGTCTTTGACAGTATGAGATGTTATTATCTTTTTATTTATCTTGAGAGGCTTGCTGGGTCTCAGGTGGAGGGCAGGGCTCAGAGTTGCTCTCACCGTGGCCTGCTGAGTCACCTCTGCTCCCACAGTTGGGGCGCGACACGTAAAGGCTGCCGTCAGTGACCACCACCACCTCCCTGGGGCCCAGAATGGAGTGGCTGGTGGACTCGTGGGCACCTTGACTGGGGACCTGTGTCCCCGACACCCACCCACAGGACACCTGCATCTCTCATTCCACCTCATCCCCCCAGAATGGGAGCTCAGAGGGGCCCTCTGACGGATTGGTTCTGTTTATCTGCCCCTGGCGTGGCTGAGCCCCTCCTTATGTGAGACTTGAGGGTGTTGGGGGGTGGACGGGGGCACAGACTCTTTGGGGACGTGTTGAGAGCCTCGAAGACTCTTCCAGAATGTGCCTGCTGCGCCCAGAAGAGTCCCAGAGCCTTAGAGAGCATTTCCGGGACTCTCTGCCAGGGGGCGACAGCGAGCTCTGAACGCCACCGGCTTTTCAGGGTGGCTGAAAACTGCGACGATGCTGACATTTCCCAGAGACACAAACAGGGGGTCTGCCTACATGTTACCCGCGCTGTGCCCTCTGCCGGTGACGTGGGCAGTGCGGCACTGCGGGGGCCCGGCCCAGCGACTGGAATTTTCCTTTGCCGACAGACTCCCCCCCTCCACTGCAGAGCTGGCCTGGAGTCTCAAGTTCAGAAAGCAGCTGAGGAAGCTGTCTATTTAACACCCAAATCAGCAAGTTTAAGGGAAATTATTTCTCTCCCACTCGGGGAATTATTCGTTCTGGCCAGAGACGCTGGAGCTGAGGCTGGCTGAGAAACGCAGGGACGATTGGGAAGCCGA
>PVJH01023865.1:0-34146 GCA_004026705.1 Nesogale talazaci
CGTTTCAAGAACGTGCTTCACGCGCCGGGGGGAGCGGGGCACGCCGGGCCGAGCGCCCTGCCGACGCCGCCCGGCTGTCGCGCGCCGGCTCCCGGAGACTCAGGCTTCCCCCGCCCGCAGACGACACCCTCCACCCCCTCCCCTCCCCCGCCCCGCCGCCCGCCCCGCCGGCATCCCGGACCCCTACCCGAATAACCAGGAGGGCTCGGCAGGCTTTCTTCAGTTTCTCGCGCCGCACGTTTCTTCTTGCGAGCCACCATCTTGCCGGCCGGAAGGCGCGGGGGGCGCCGGGAGTTGTAGTTCAGGCCTGGCCCTAACGCTCTTCCGCGTCGACGTCGTCACGTCGGAGCCCCGCCCCCTCGGTTCCGGCTTGACCTCCGGGGTCTGGGCGCAGGGAGTGAGAGACGGAGTCGTTGCAGGCTCGGGTGGGAGTAGCTCACGGATGCAACTCGTTTTCCATGCAGTCACCCCGCCATTCATCCATCCATCCATCCATCCATCCATCCATCCATCCATCCATCCATTCATTCATTCCTCAAAGATCAGCGGCCGCTGCAGAAACAATCCCTAACAGTGCTGAGAGTTAGGGACACAGCGAGGAAGCAAAATCCAGCCTTCCTGGAGTTTGCAAGGAAGGGGGAGAGAGACCAGGAAGGCACGCGCAAAATGCAAGCATCTGCCGTGGGGGTGGTGGTAAGTGCTGCGAAGAAGAACGAGGGGAGTCCGTGGCGAGTGTGCGGGGGAGAGGTGAGAGTTGTTCGGGGTGACATTTGAGCCAGTGCTTGAAGGGGGGGGGGGCGCGCACAAGGCATTCGTTCCCCGACTGTCCGCACCGCAGAGCAGATCCCGTCGGGTCTGGCAGACCAGCGGGAAGACCTTGGTACTGAGTGAGTGTCACCAGGTGGGAGGGGCGCTGTGGAATTCCCAGCGGTGAGTGTTGGCCCGTGTGTTGTGTGATTAGATGGCAGGAGGGCAAGAGCAGCGGTCAGGAGCTCCTCGGAGATACCGTTGCGTGAATCCCAAAGTGACGTCGTGGTCACCGAGTGAATGGGTCATTGTATGGATGTCTTGAAAACGCGCAATCGGATTTGATTGGATGTGTACTGTGTGTGTGTGTGTGTGTGTGTGTGTGAGACACACACACACACATCCCAGGTTACTCCTAGGTTTTGATGTGTTAAGAATGAGGCAGTGTACGATATGACAAAATAATGATAATTGGTAAATTATTAAGGGTTCATGGGGGAGGGCAAGTGGGGTGAGGAGGGGGACTATGGGAAGCTGATACCGGGGGGCCTAAGTAGAAGAGGACGTTTCGAGAACGATGATGGCAACAAATGTGCAAATGTGGACTGCGTACAATTGATGGATATATGGATCGTGATAGGATTTGTATGAACCGCTAATAAAATGAGTTATTAAAAAAACGAGATCTCAGCAAAAGGCGTCAAGAACGAGCACATGTATTGGCCAGTGGCCAGAGTGGCAGCTATTCCCTACGCCCCTCAGACTGCTTTTAGCCTATGGGATAAACAAGACATAGGGGCAGATAGTGTTATGCTGTAGGGAGAAACGGGAACTTGTATAACTTATTATTTTTATAGGTTCAGTCCCGAGGCTTGTGACCGTATACAATTCCCTCTAAATATAGGGCAAGGTCATCCATTACAAAATTAAATGGTGGGCTGAGCCCCGGTGGCGTCGTGGTTGTGCGTGGGGCTGCGGCCCACTGGGACGGAGGTTCAATTCCAGCAGTGGGGCTGGGCCTCCTACTCCCACCGCCGGAGAGCAGTGATGCCCCCCCCCCCCTCAACAAAAAATTAAATGGTAAGGGGTCAGCAATCGCAGAGCTACAATAGTTATAAAGTGACCACACTTAGGCTAATTCAAAATAGCTACACTTAGGCCCTCTTATACAAAAATGGTTACATTGGGCTAGTTAAAATTTTTTTAAAAAATCATTTTACTGGGCTGAGCCCTGGTGGCGTAGTGGTTGTGCGCGGGACTGCGGCCCACCGAGATGGAGGCTCGATTCCAGCCCCACGGAGCAAAGGCTGGGCCTCCTACTCCCACCACCTGAGGGCAGTGATGCCCCCCCCAAAAAAACAAAACAAATCATTTTACTGGGGCTTCATACAACTCTTATACTATCCATACATACATCGTGTCAAGCACATTTGTACATTTGTTGTCATCATCCTCCTCAAAACATTTGCTTTCTGGACCCCTGAAATCAGCTTTTTTTACTCCTCCCTCTCTCACAGACCCTTGATAATTTATAAATTATTTTGTCATGTCTTACACTGTCTGACATCTGCCTTCACCCACTTTTCCGTTGTCTGTCCCCCAGGGAGGGGGTTAGATGTAGATCCTTGTGATTAGTGTCCCCCTTTATACTAAAGTGACCAGATTTTAAGCGGGACACCATTGACTGGGGGGTGGGGTGGGTTCTTGATTAAAAATTTGGTCTATATGGAACAACAAAAATTTTCATAGAATGCAAAAATAGTGTTGTAATATGTTTAAAATGCCAGACATTGTTAAATTATTAAAAAGCGGGATGTCTGGTCACTTTTTTTTTTTTTTTTTGGCATCACTGCTCTCCGGCGGTGGGAGTAGGAGGCCCAGCCCCACTGCTGGAATTGAACCTCTGTCCCAGTGGGCCGCAGTCCCGCGCACAACCACTACGCCACCGGGGCTCAGCCCTCTGGTCACTTTTATACCCCACCTTCCCTCTTCCCTCCCTGGTGGTATCACCACTTTCACCACTGCTCAAGGACTCCATATTTCCAGTTCCTATCTGTATCAGGGTACATCCTCTGGTCTAGCCGGATTTGCAAGGTAGAATTGGGACACTGATAGGGGGTGGGAGGAAGAAGCATTTAAGAACTAGAGGAAAGGCGCATGTTTCATCGTTGCTACACTGCACCCTGACTGGCTTGTCTCCTCCCCGCAATTCTTCTGGAAGGGGATGCCCAGTTGCCTACAGATGGGTTTTGGGTTCCCACTCCACACTTCCCCCATTCACAATGATATGATTTTTTGTTCTTTGGTCCCTGATCCCTTCGACATCTTGTCATGGCACAGGCTGGTGTGTGTCTTCCATGTGGACTTTGTTGCTTCTGAGCTAGATGGCCACTTGTTTACTTTCAAGCCTTTAAGACCCCAGATGCTGTATCTTTTGATATCCAGGCAAGATTGGGCTCCTGCATTGGTCTGAGCAGCCAGGATGACTGGGCTAATTTCTGAGGTGGGGATACAGTGAGGGAGAAGGACCTTGGGGCAGGGAAGACAAGCAGCTCAAAAGCTCAGTGGGGGTCTGGTTCAGTAGCTAATGAAACATCCAAGGAGAAGACATCTGGTGGGCAGATGTATTTACAGGACACATCTAGCCTGGGGAAATATATCGGGCAGCTGGCAATGTTTCAGGGGTCCTCAAACTTTTTAAACGGGGCTAGTTCACTGTCCCTCAGACTGTTGGAGAGCTGGACTATAAAACAATGAACAAATTCACTGCGGGCCCGGGATGAGTCAGCTGCTAACCAGGACAGCAGTGTGGCCAAAAACAGCAGGCGGGCCAGATAAATGTCTTCGGCGGGCCGCATGTGGCCCATGGGCCGTAGTTTGAGGACCCTGGTTTAGATGGTAGAACATGGGCTTTTCTTGTTTCCTTCGGTGGTTGTATTTTTAAAATCTAAAGATTTCTGTCTCTGCCTTAAATCTTAAAAGTTTTCGGCTAATCCTGCCCCCCCCCCCCTTCATGTTTCAGGCATGTTGTTAAAATGTTTATAATGGCTGCTTTAAAATTCTAACATCAGTCCTCTCCAATTTGATGTCTGTTAATCTGAGTAACTTGTTTGGTCTGAGGATGAGTCTCAAACTTTATTTAAACCTCGTTTCCTATCGTAGGACTCCTCTGACACGCCGCTGCTGGGGATGGGGAGGCATCCCTTTGTACTTCGAGGTGTAAGTCCGGGTTGCCCATTTGACTTCTGTCGTCCCTCAGGGTGCGAGGGGCTCCTTAATGCTGCCGGTGGGAGTTGGGCTATTTTAGCTTCCCATTTTACTCAGACACTCTAGCTTTGCGAGGCAAGGGCACCTCGTTTCTTCTCCCCATTGTGGTCTCCATTGAAAGCTCCGCCTTCCAGCTTGGCCTTCTCTCACCGCCCCATGTGAGGGCTTCAGGGCACCCCAATATGGCATAATCAGGGTGTAGGCCTAGGCTCCCAGCTCGGCTTTGGCTGGTGAGGGTAGGGGTCACCGGAGTTTGTCTTACCAGACTCTTTGTAGAAAACACGACTTCTCTCGGCTTTTGTCTGCATTGGGGCTGTGAGGCCAAGGAAAAAGTAAAACCAAAGAAGTCAACACTGCTCATTCCTGGCCTTCAGTTCCCTTGCCAGCCTGCCTTCTGCGCACTCCGCCTCGTCGGATGTGTCTATATTAAGTCGGGTTGTTAGCAGTACTTCCTGAGGGCCAAGGGTAAGTACTTCAACATCACCTTTCTGGAGGAGCCGTTAATAAAATGAACCATAGACACACTGCTTCTCCTAAAGCACGGTTGATCTCAGAATAAATTCCACCCATGTGGCAAGCCAAGGCCAAGGCCATTAGTCAATTTGGGGGCCACTAAGGTCACCTGGCCTAACCACTCACAAAGATCTTGCTCTTCAACCTACTTGAGGTAAGTGGCAACTGGGGTCTTAAAAGAGCGTGAGCAGCACCTAAGGTGCAACTCTTGGTTTCGCCCCTGTTCAAAGGGAACCACGATGAGCGCTGCAAGGCGTGGAATCGGTGCAGTGACTCACCACCATCAGTCTCCACAAGCCTGAGAACAGAACGCGATGCTGCTTGCCGTCTCCGCCCACTGCTCTCAAAACGATCGCATCAAAAGGTGCTGGAGGGAAGAGGCAATCACGGAGCCAGATTCAAAGTCGGGACACCAGCCTTACTGACCACCAGCGCCTGGTGAAACCAAGGCTGTGGCGCTGACTCCCCTTTCAGGACTGGAAGGGAACTCACTTGTGTTAGATCATCAACCTCTTGCAGTCAAAAGGACAGCGTTCGCACGCCGAAGTTCAGGTGAGTGGAAACAGAAAACACAGGCTGTGTTCAAGTGAGTACACTGTGGGCAATGCAAAGGATGGGGGGCCGGGGCTGGGTGGGGAGAAAGCAGCCCATGAGCCAGCTGCTCTTGTCTCCTCTGAACAGACTTCACTTTGGGAGCTGCCCACTTGAACTCCCAGGATGCACTGCCAGCCCCCTCGCTGATGTCCCGGATAGCAACGCTCAGTGCAATACGTCTGTCAACTTGTGGGGAGAGCTGAGTGAAATCCAGCCTCTCCATCAGGACGCCTAAAAAAGGTGCTGTGAAGAACTGATCTTTCCTTACTTCTGACTTGCTTGGCTTGTGTCTGGCTTCCAGGGGCAGAGGCCCAGGGGCCCTGCCTTGTTCCTGCCAAACCTGGACTTACAGGACTCTGTAGTGACCAGCCTGTGATCTCCCAGCTTGTTTCAGCTACCGGCACTTTGAGTCTGAAGGGTCTCAACGGGCACCTGATCCACCTGAGTTGAACTGGGCTAGATGACTTCCTTGATACAAAGTCCTTTCTTACACATCTGTGCCACTGGTTTTCTCTGTAAAACCCACCTAATACCCTCCCATCCCTTTGGTGGCAGAGGTGGTTTTTCTGCGAGTTGCGTGACTAGCCCCAGGTCACAGCTGTGGAGTAAAGTAGAACAGCCAGCTGCAGTATTCAGGTGCAAAGTTCCATGGGCTGTGTAGTCGGATTTTAAAAGAGATGACAGTTCAGATGTAGGAATAACAAACATTTATTCAGAAAAATGGTTAATACAGTCTTTCCCCTCGCTCAATGCCTCTTCTTCTGAACAAAAGGAAGTGGGTAATGTACTAGGTCTGGGAGGTGGAGAGGGAGATGTGACAGACCCACCACCTCCCTTCTGTTCCCCAACAGGACATCCTGTGGAGCAGGGGAAGCCAAGTTCCTGCCTCACCATCCCCTCTCCACTTAACTACTTAGAACCTGGGGGTCCAGGAGGCTGCAATTGACTCATTGAAACCTGGATCAACAAAGCACACCTGGCGTGGAAACCGGAGGGGAGGGTGAAGCCATGCCGGCAGTGAATTTACCATCCTGCTCTGAGCAGAGTCCAAACAGCACCAGAGAAACTAGAGCCTTCCGATTCTGGGTACCTCCTTAGCAAAGGGTGTGAGGAATGACTTCCAATGCCAAAGCGAACAAAATTTATATGCCACTTAAAGGGGGAAAGCAGAATTGTGTAAAGATGTTGCAAATGGGCACCTCCCTGGGACATGTCAGGATGGCCAACTTCAGAACTGGGACCCTGACCCTGGAGGTGGACTCAAAGCTCGGGTGCCCCTGTACTTGGCTGCCCTAACTGTGGAAACATGACTTCATCGGTTTTCGTTCACTGGACCCACCCCCAGCAGGTTCTGAGCAGCTCTTAGGGCTTCAGAGTCTTGAGTTTCTAGCTGTGCCTTCATCACTTGTTGCTGATCTTGTAAAGCTCCCAGGACCCTGGCTCCCCTCTTTACTTCAGCTCTGAAAGCGTGGGCTCCCTTTACTATTTAGGCCCAGCAAATTGGCAGGAACTGGTCTTCAGGGAGACCCAGCTCAACTGGAACCATACTGGAGAAATATTCACGGGCTTGTACAGAATGGCTGCTCTCCTGACCAGCGGCCAGGTCCACAGTCTCCCTGTGGTCTCTTACAGATGGGGATTCTCCGGTGGTGGCTGGAGATGTTCATCTCAGCATCCCTATTATCTTAAGAAACATGTAAGGCCAGGAAGCAAGAGGTAAGGACAAGCTGTAACCAACATGTCTCATTCAAATAATGGCCCCCTCCACAGTGTCACTCAATGGGATCACCTACAAAAGTCCCACAAGGCGCAAGAGTTGAGGCCGCTGGCATTTGCACAAACCCAGGGTCTGACAGGTGACCTGCTAGACAAGGACGGGGGCGGCTAACATGCCAGCCTCTCTGCACTTGACACCCACAAGGCATGGCAAGCTGAGGAAGGGCATCTGGAAAGAGTGATGTGAAATGTGAAATTTTACTTTGGGTCGCCAGATCGCAGGGGTCCTTCAAACCTTTTGAGACCTGCTCTTGCCACCTCTCCAAAGCATAGGTCTAGAGCTGACAGTGAGGGGACAAGGAAGTGGTACCTGATTCTCAGGTTCATTCTCAGCTGACCTCAACTCCTAGAGAACACTATAGGTCAACTAGAGGACAACCTGGAAAAGTCTGGGCTGTACTTCCAGAGAAGAATTTCATTTGGGGGTGATATGAGTGGGAGGAGGGACAATGAGAAACACAGGACGATTGTGACAACGAGGTGGAGAGTAGAAAAAACATACTACAGGAAACGTTAAGGAACAGAAAAGCCCAGGGTAGAGCATGGCAGGAAGGTGGGTCCTGTCCGGTGAGGAAGGTCTCTACCCAACGACCCTTCCCACTTTCACAGGGCCTCCAGTCCAACGGCCCATTGGTCACAAGCTTGGCTTTGGGAAACAGAGCCACCCTTCTCTGTTCCAGATGTTCTGCCACCTCCCCTCCCCACTCAGAGCTTAATTTTGAATTCTGTGGGCTGTGTGTTCGCAGAGGCACCCGAGGACTTGAAGAGCGCCTTCAGGATGGTGTCGGGGTCCACTTCGGCAGGAGGGTTGGATGAGGTGGCAGAGCTCAGCCTGCGGGGCAGCTCGCTCTCCTTTTTCACTGAGGGGCTGTCACTCAACCGCCTGTGAAGAGCAGAGAAGAATCAGATTCTTGGTCAGGTCTCCAAAGACGAGGAAGGGACCCACCATTTGCTGAGTGTGTTCTGAGCTTGCCACTGAACATTACACTTTGTCCTCCTTCATCTGCACTGTGTAGCAAACGTACCGTCTTTCTTACTTACTGATGAGAGAATGGAGGTGCGGCCTGCTTCTTCTGGGACCCTAGATTGAGGACACTGTTGCCTTCCGTCTGGTCATGAATCACATTAGCTCAGGGCCCATTCTGAGCTGCCAGAAGAAATCAGATCAACTCTTTTGTGCCCAATGCTTCCCAAACTTACTAGCTCACACAACTTTAAGAACACAAAGTGGGCTGAGCCCCGGTGGCGTAAGTGGTTGAGTGCGGGACTGCGGCCTGTGGGCTTGGCGGTTCAAATCCAGCGGTGGCTCTCCAGGAGCAAGGGTGGGTAGGTAGCTACCATGCCCACCAAAGGGCAACAAACAAACAAAAAGAATACAACGTAACCCTAGAAAAGTTTAAGAAACATGTCTAAATCACATAGTTCATTTCTTTGCTTTCCAGCTCTTTCTAGAGTTTGAAGCGGATTTCAGGCTTGCACTGTACCCACACATTGGCGCTAAAGGGCAGCAGCTACCTTTCTTCTCCTGCAGGCTGCTCACCTCTTTCCTTCTGAGCACAGCACAACCTGCACCCAGACGGAGCAGCTGACCAGCGGAAGACTCCGTGGTGGCAAGGACCTTGTTTGGCGCCCACGGATACACCCACACCGAGTGCACTGCTGAGCACAAGCGGCTCACCGAGAACAGAATGAGTGTGTGTCTAACTCCAAACACTGTCTCTGTAGTTTTTACTAACTCCCCCAAGGGTCAAGTCAATATTCAATAACCCGAGAGCCTTTCACTCTCCCAACCATCACACAGGCCAGAGGCACATTGCCCTCTCTCCCCACAACATCAAAGTAAGGCAAGGGAAGAAGGCACACTGACCGAGAGCTAGGAGCCTAGTGACACTCCAGGTCCAGTTTTCTCCCTTATGCAGTCTCCCTGCTATAAAAATGATGTCCTGCCATTTACGCCTTACAAACTACCACTAACAGCTTATCCACCTTAGGCTCCAACCAAGGCCAGATGCGTGCATTCCCAGGGGTGTGCCGAAACGAGTGGCATTACATGCACCCATTTCCATTTGAAGTGGAGGTTTCTGTTCAATTGGATGACCCTTGATATCGTGCAAAGGCAGAAGGACCAGTCTATCCACTTTCCTTCCACTCACGTTTCTAACATAGAGTAAAGCTGAGAATGAGGCCTCGTGACAGGCTCCTTGGGGGCAATTCCCTAGGGAAATGGCTAGACTAGCTACTTTTCAAATTAGAACTTGCCATTAGAGGTGAGGGACTGGAATGAAAGATGGTGAGCAGGAGAGCTGTAATGTTGTCAAACCATGTTGATGTGGCCGGAAAAGCTCCTCCCTACCCCTGGCGCCTCGGTCTTTGGAACTTACAGCAAGATGGGCTGGTCTGAGGTGATGACATTGCCGTTCATGTGGAGGTTGCACTTCATTGGTTGCCCTAAAAAAAAAAAAACAAAAAAGAGTAGTCTTTGTCACGAGACCTTGGCTCACACAAAGACCAGGTTGCAAGCTCTACCCCAAAAGGCCAAAAAGGGCCAAAATACCCACTTGCCGTCAGTCCTGCCTTCATGGCTGGGGACTGGACAGCTGGCTTCCAGCCAACTCAGTAGGCTCATGCCCGAGAACGAAACTCTCTTAGCTGAAGAATAAAGTCTACTACAGACCCTGTCCCAAGGGAAATTTCTAAGCCTTAAAAGGATCATACTGTAAATAACTACCTGTAGCACAACGTGTACTTCAAAGGAATTCAATAAAATAAAAACCAAAGCTTAGTATCTGAACAGTAATTACTAGACATACAAAGAAAAAAGTGCTTTCTAACTGGGAGAATGAGTTAGAGAAGCTAACTAGGGTGGAACTCATAGCCAATGTCATTAAAACAGCTATTAAACCATTAAGCAAACCAACCCACTGCTATTGAGTTGATTGGTATTCAGACTGCACAACTTTCCCCCCTGAAGCAGCTTTGGGTTCTCACTGCTGACATGTCTATGAGTAGGAAAGTGTGCAACCACTGCGTCTGCACTCGGAAATAGGCCAAGGGACATTACACCTTTAACAACAAAAAACAAAATCCTCCTGCCATCAAACTGACAAGAGACCCTAAGTACAATAGAATGAAGCTCTGCCTCCCCCGGAGTCATCTTTACGACACTGCCATGTTTGAACTCAGGATTTCTGCCACAGTGAATCCATCTCACTGAGGGGCTTCCTCTTTTCTGCTGACACTCTACCTAACCAAGTGTGATGCCTTCTCCGAGAGCTGGTCCCTCTGATAATCTAGCCAAAGTACAGGAAACAAAGCCTCATCATCCGCATGTGGAAGAAGTTTTTGGCTGTACTTTTATGAGAGCTCTGTTTTCTCAAAGTCCATGGCATAGTCAATCCCATGGTGTGGTACATAGCTAAGAGATGAAAAGCAGTGATAAGAAAAGGTCCAGGCACCCTGATGTGTACAGAAGCACTATTCACAATAGTTAAAAGGCAGAAACAATGCAGATATGATACCCATCGACATATAAGTATACAAAATGGGGTACATACACAAAAATAATAGCCACGGAGAGAACTGAAGTGATACATGCAACACAAATGAACCTCGAAAAGAAGATGCTAAGTTAAAATAAGCCAATCACAAAAGGGCACATCTGAGGGTGAGACAGAAAGTATTGCTACTAGGGTTGCAGTTTATACATGACTCGTTTTATTCCACACAGAATGACGAAACACAAAGATCAACTGATCATGCAGCCCAGAAGGCAATGAAACTCTAAAGTGCTTAAAGAAAAACCGCCAACTCAGAATATGATATCCAGCAAAAATATCTTTCAAAACTCCAAAGTGAAATAAAAGCTTTCTTCAGACAAACCAATCTGAAGAGTTTGTGGACAGCAGACCTGTACTATGTCTCCTTGGGCAGAAAATACTGATAGAAATTCAGAACTATACAAACAAAAGCTAGAAATAATGGCTATGCAGTAATGTGCATTTTTGCTAATATTTTAATTTCCTAAAAGACGGAAATTTCACTGAGGCTAGGGTTTAACAATTACTGTAATTACTGTCAATAAACCTATGTGACATTTCCAACAAGAGCAAAAAGACTAGCTCTCAAGACTGCTCATACACATCTAAAACTTCATGGCGCTTGGCTCCTTGGTTTGGAGGTTTGGGGGTCACAGTTTCACAAGACACCCTAGTTAACTGGCCTAGTGTGTTTAATATTTCTACCTCCAAGCATGTAGAGTTCTAAAAGTGCACATGTGGCCATTGAGGTACAATTGCTAGTCTCTATTTGCCTAAAACAGCAGAGTAAGGAGCAGTCTCAAGAACAGGAGAGGGAAAAAAGATGTGTGGCTAATTGCTTCCATGACTCTGTGCCTCTCTCCTTGGTCAGACGACCAGGGCTAGATGGTGCTGTTATATCATTACTGAACATTTAAACCAAGGTTTCTAAAAAATACTGATCAAGTGGGGGTGTGTGTGTTGCATAAACAGAATTTCAAATTCTCATACACTCCAGACTTTGTGTAGCCATAGAGACTAGATAAGAACTCCTGCATTGTCACCCTGAGATAGTCTTTAAACATTACGCCAAAAATATCCCTGAGGTATTCTTATAAAACAGCAATTTAGCTAGTTAAAAAAAGACTTGAGGATCAGGACCTTTTAAGACCTACAGAGGACGGGAGCAACTGGAGTGATTAGAGGGGACGTTCGGAGGCAGTGAGCTCATGTGAATGGGGGAGGACCCACTCGGGAGGACAGGGAGAATGGCTGCACACTTCAAGGAATGTAATGAATGTCACTGAACTGAACCATGTAGAAATGATTAAAATGGTATCATTTGGGTGATGTATATTCTCGTCAATAAATAAAAACAATTTCTAGTATAGCAGATGGAAGGATTCCCCAAACCATCTCTCGGTAAATAAAGTGCCATCGGTGTTGAACATTATTTCAAAAACCAAAAAATGAAGTCTTTAGAAATTGTTCTATAATCTATCAGAATACATTACGTGAAGAAATATTCATTTGTTCCAGGGAGTCTACAACTGATTAAGAACAGGGAGTCTGAGGCATCTGTGCCACCTGCTGCTCCCACTAGCTCCCAGGTGAGCATAACACAGCTCTGTACCGACTGCCTCCCCACCTGGTTCCCAGACAGGGTTGCAGAATCTCCCTAGAGGAAGCAAAGCTCTGGCTGGCAAAGGCTCTGCTGCTCGAGGTACAGAGGTTGAGAGGTCAGGGCTCCCTGCCCACAGTAGCTCCTATACATTATCACAGAGTGAGCAAGCCAAGAATACAAGGGCCCTCAATGCCATCACCTCAGCTTCCTCACTGGACCAAAGTCCCAACACTGGGAAAAGCAAGCCCAGAAAGCAATTTAGTACCAGAGTTCCACTCCTAGAGCAGTGTCATCCCTCAGAGAAATGGGCCACTGTCCCTGTTCCCGGATCTGGAGCTCTGGCTCAGAGATTTAGACTCAAGTGACGAGATGGGCCGTAAAGGAGAGAATTTACAAAGCTATTTCTGAAAAAAGGGCTCTGTTTGAAACAAATATGGAAAATTCAAAACGCAAAGTGTCCTCTAAGATAAGTAGTACACAATTAAGAAGAAGCTGGTAACTATGTGAGCAACGAGTTAAATCCTGTCAGCTCACTTATCAGAGAACCAAAGATACTGCGAGGAAGCAGTCAGATCAAGCCGCCCAAATCAACCCCAAAAACGGCTCTTGTAAAAGCAAAGCCCAAGCTGCCAATCACCGAGTCAATGACTCAGGAGTGACGGCAGGACAGAGCGGGACTGTCCCTGTGGGCTTCTGGGATTGTGACTCTTCATGGAAATAGAAAGCCTCACCTTTCTTCCAAGGAGCAGCTGGCGGCTCCAAACTGCTCATCTTGCGGTTCGCAGCTAAATGCACAAGCCACTAGGCCACCAGGGCTCCACAAGGAGTCTAAATTTAACTGGGACGACCGGGGGCACAGTCAGAAGCAATGGAGCAATCAGTGGACGATTATACAGAGAGAGGTTGAACCACCTTGGTGAACCAAGCATGTAGTTCTAGAAAGGTTGGCGGGTCAAACCCTCTCATGGAGAGGACAGCCTGCATCACTGGATGGGGGAGGCGCCGTGTCACCTAGGATTGCTCTGAGTCAAACTCCGAGGCACTCAGCGGCAAGACGTGATACTCACGTGGATCACCAGCACATCAGAGAAAAGGGACAGAGTCCTATGAAAGCCACTACTACGCACACACGCATATGCACAGCCCTCTGAGGAGGGCTGTCAGAAGTCACACACGAAAAAAAGACATTTCAATGAAACAGTCCAGCTAAGAGACTATAAATAAGCAAACAACAGGCAGTCCCCAAAAGGGATTGGGAATTGACATCTAAAATGCCCAGTATTCTATTATAAATAGATATATCACAAAAATGTGATCTATGGAGACCAATGGGGCAATAAGGATTAAATTTGAGCTAAAAAGAAGTAATGTTTTTATAGCTCATTGGAATTACATCGGTCTAAATCAGAAATATATTCTGACAAATTAGGATGTCCGTTGGAAGTCCTTAAGTAAACATTAAAATGGGGAGTGCTCTAAGAATGATGTAGGGGTGATTGTACAATTTTCTGTGATATGACTGAATGAACTCTTTTATTATGTGACCCATAAATTACTTGTGCATAAAACTGCTGAAAAAAATACACTACTGATTTTACAAATCTGAAAGGCAGTAAACATTAAAAGCAAAATTAAGTGAAAAGGTTCACAGAAATAAAAATATTACACTAGAAAATAGTAACAATATGCAAAGAAAGCCATGAAAAAGGACTAAGAAGAAAAATATTAAGACGCAAAACAAAACAAAACAAGACAAAAATGCAACAATATAGTAGCAAATGTATCTGGACTAAATAATCCCATTAAAAGTGTCAGATTGGGTTAAAAATAGAACAGATCCAACCACATGTTGCCTATAAATGACACATTTTTGGCTCAAAGATAATAAAGAGGCTTAAAGTAATAGAATGGAAAAGGTACAAACAGGCTAATCCTCTGACCTTTGAGGAACCTATAATTTGGTTGGAAATAGACCAACATCTGCAATGGGACAGCAGGGGCTCCCAGCCTTCCCAGACAAGAGAGTATTTAAAAGGAAAAGCGTGCAAACCAAGGTCCTGCGGAACCTGCAGTTCCGTGCTATCCAGACACTGCTCCACCTGTCTGGACCTGGCAGGCTGGGCCTCTCAGTGGTAAGGGACCACACGTCGTTTTCAGAGGGGGTGTTTGCTCCTGAAGACTTGCTGCCTGGAGGGAGCAGAGTGAAAAGGTGGCTTTCCCCCTGACTTACCATCCAGACACCTGTTGTTGTACTTCTTATATGCCATGATGGCATCATCCTTCTTCACAAAGACCACTTCTGCCACCCCAGGATGGACCAGTCGAGCCCGTTTAAGGGCTCCACACACACAGAAAAGCTCCTGCAAACAAGAGAGGTAAGGGGGATTTGGGCAGCCAATCTTGACGGCTTGCCACCCACAAGCTCGAAACTCTGGGCTGGCTGGTGGCTGCACTCCAGCTGTGTATGCCCGCCCCCCACCATTGCAGCAAGTTCCATTTTAGATAGGGTCCTTCTGATGCTCACAGGATCAGACAAGGGGGCAAGCTGTGCTGGCAGTAAGAAACAAGCCTGGGCTTCTAAGCCTTGATGTATGTGTGACTTCCAGCAAATCATCAAAATGACCCGCCTCAGTGTCCACCCCCTCCACAGGGACAGCTGTTGCCAGCTCGCTCCGAGAGCTCCCTGAGAAGAACAGAAGCACAGGCTCATCAAAGACAGAGAGGCTAGCACACCACGTGGGGCTTGGTTAGAAATACCAAGGCTGGAACTCTACCCAGAGTGACCAGGTGTCCCAAGGGCACATGAATCAGAGCTCCCCAGGACATGGGGCTTTCAGTAGTAAAACAGACAGTCCTCAGTAAACTGGGCCTGTTGGACACCCCAAGTCAGTTAGACCTAGGCTTGATCCCTGGGGATCTGCCTCCCTCAGCTGTGTGACCTCCAGTAGGCAAAGTTCTCTGAGGCCATTTTGCCTTGTGAAAATAGGCAGAAAAGGATGAGCCCAGCCTGATTCCCAGGGTTAGTGTAAAGCTCAAACGAGATCATTTAAAAGGCAGTACCTTCTACGGAAGTGTCACTACCCTATCGCTTACTCCAATCCTCTTCATTTTATACAGACGAAGCCAGAGAGCACCTCGGTCTGGACTGGGCAGGACAGAGTCTGACAAACAGCCAGATGTTTCTTTAGCAAACTACCCATCCTAAGGTTGTGGTGCACAGAAGGTTCGTGAAAAAGCCATAGAAACAAAACAAAATTAAGATCTGGATCTGAAGACTAAGTGGGATAATGATTCCATTGCTGTTTAAATATTGCGGGCTGAGCCACGGTGGCGTAGTGGTTGTGCGTGGGACTGTGGCCCACTGGGATGGAGGTTCAATTCCAGCAGCGGCTCCACAGGAGAAAAGGCTGGGCCTCCTACTCCCACCACCAGAGGGCAGTGATGCCAAAAAAAAAAATAATGGTTAAAAAACAGAGTTGATAAAGAGTGGCTCATGGTTTCCAAACCATCTGCTTTATTCTAGACATGCATAAGCGCTGGGTAAAGGGGATCTTCCTTGACTCAAAAAAGAAAAGCAAATAAAAACAACTTGTAGTCAGAGAGGCAATTCTGACTTACAGCAAGTCTACAGGACAAAGCAGAGTTGCTCCTTTGAGTTCCTGAGGCTGAAAACCTCTTAAAGAGCAGATAGCCTGGCCTTTCTCCTGCTGCCTCCCCACTAGTCAAAAGCCTGGCACGGAGTCTCGAGTAGCTTCCATGGCAGGCAAACACATCACGCAAGTTGTCACACCTCATTGCTAGGGAATCAAGTGTCTCTACTGGGGACAGGTGTCTGAAAGCTTTAGCCTAGTTTCGCTCCACTGGACTTCTCTGCTCCCTGGAAAGGCTCCCTCTGCCTTCCCCCTTAGCTGCTGGCTTTCTTATTGTTGGGCTCAACTACATGCCGCGTCCCCCAGAGACCCTCACAGCTGGAAATGGTCAGCAGGCTGAGCTTTCAGAGGTGGGTAGGCCCAGTACTCACCACGATGTCCTCTTCAGTGACACGAGGGTGCAAATTATTCACAGTCATTTTGGTACCTTCCAGGGGACTGAGGACATGCTGCCACACAGACAAGAGTGTTCACCGTCAGCAGTCAGAAAGTGGATATTCACTCACCCAACAAATCTCACTCCAGGACGGGCCCAGAGGGGAGTATCAAGAGGGCCCATCACCCACAGGCCCTCCGACCTTAGGCCCATCCCACCTCCACCCCATTCACTAAGAAAACAGATTCAAGGGGGACAGGCAGCAGAAAAGGAGTGAATGGAGACAATGGTCAGTGTAAGACAGGTGAAAAATGAGAGGCTGATATCAAGGGCTCAGGTAGAAGCAGATGTTCTGTGAACGGTGGCAAAAAAAGCACAAATGTGCCTGACACGATGGATGTATGGATTGTGATACGAGTTGTATGAGGCCCCAATAAGATGACTTAAAAAAAAAAAGAAAACAAATCATCTCACAGATTCTTAACCCTTTCAGGCCTCGGAGTCTCTGGCCTAGCATGCTATTTCAAGACCCACAAAGCTCAGCGAGCACGATCTCCTTGAGGCCTTCCCAGTTCCCAAGCGGACCGAGAGGTTCTTTCCACAGGGCTCCCACAGCTCTCTTCTCAGTAGACCCGAACGACAGGCCTGGCCACAGAGATTGTCCTGCTGCTCTACGTGTGCTTTGAGGAGCAGTGACTCTAGATCAGCGGTTTTCAACCTGTGGGTTGTGATCCCTTCGGGGGTTGAAAGACCCTTTCACAGGGGCTCCCCATTTCCTAACAGTAGCAAAATGAGTTATGAAGTAGCAATGAAAATGTCCTGGATGGGGGTCAGCACCGCATGAGGAAGTGTGTTAAAGGGTCCCAGCATGAGGAAGGTTGAGAAGCACTGCCCTAGACCTTCTGCACACACTGTGAGAGAGCGCGCGGCTTCTGTCTCCCAGACGCGCTGCGAGGGAAGACAAGTTGCCGCTCAGAGCCCAGCACCCCGCCTACCCAACACGGGCCGACTCTCCAGCAGCCTGGGCACTTCCGATCCCTCACCTCAGCCACATGCACCTCTTTCGGGCCTTCTTCGTCCTTGTTCACCAGTGTCCGGGACACGCTGCTCACGGTTTTTGTTCGAACAGCAGAGGGAGGAGCAGGAGCTGTGTAAGCATCATTTTGGACCACTTTGGTGAGAGGAGGCGCCTTGGGCAAGGACAGCTTGGAGCTGCTCAGGCCAGGCTACACAAAAAAGCAGAAAGCAGTGTCAGAAGTTGAACTGGGTCCTCTTCAGACGAAGCCCCAGGAGTCTGGCCAGCTGAGTGTACGGCTGACGATACACCTCCAGTGCCTCAATTCTAATTTGAGGTCTGGAACCAAAAGAGGCTGTGGCTGAAACTGACATATTACGGGGCCAAGGAGGGAAGTAGGGGGCAAATATCACGAGCCTGGACATGTGCTGAGAAGCTGCTTTCCACGATGCTTACTGCTTTTTGGCAAGAAGCTTCCACCCACCCCTGACCTGGAAACTCACCCAGAACCACAGGCTCTCCTACACCATTTAGACTAGGGAAATACCAATGATTTTGGGCTAGCCAGAGGCAAAACTTTGGGGTCAGTTTATTCCCAGATACACTTCTAACATAACAGGTAGATACAAACTCCAGGATGGTTGGGTCCAGGGGCCCTTAAGCACCATGCTTAAGCCTGTTGGGGACAAGCTCCAAAGGGATTGTACACCCCATCAATTCTCAAACTTTTGGGGACACACCAGTACGGCTGCACTATTAAACTTGGGATGAGGTTCCCTGGGTAAGGCCTAACAGTAAATTGCTTTGCATAGGCATGTTTGAGGGGAAATATGGGTGAAAATGAAGTGCCAGGTGGTCCTCTCAGTTGAGCAGGGCTTACCAGGTGCTGCTCCAAGAAGAAACACAGCAGCCTGAGAGGCAGACCAGAGAATGGACAGGGCTGATCCGTCCGTCCGGCTTCTCCAAGCAGCTGGGGGTCAACATTCCCCAGCTGTTCTCTGAGTCTCAGGAGCCAGTTTGGGGTCATGCTTAAACACAGGGGCCTAGGAGCCAAGAGGCTAAGGCATGAATCCTAGCTCTGCTACTTTCAAGCTGGGTGACAGAGGCAGGGTTACTTAGTCTCTGTATCTGACTCCTTTATCTGTAAAATGGGAACGGTAATAGTACCCACTCCATAGGAGCAGTGATGGTGATGTCTACACCCACCTTACACGGGTGAATATTAACAAAGTATTTAGACTGGCATCTTTTGGTTTCACACAACTTCCCACACCCTCAGTACAGTGAGCAAAACAAGAGTCCTAGGGCCTCTGAGGTGAAATCTGGCAGGTCCTATATTTTGGCACTTTGGCAGCCCCCACTGAGCAGCTCGCCCCTCAGGACACTCTCAGTTATATTCCATCCCCAACAGCCAGACCTGCACCCTGACCCACAAGCTTCCCTCCACACAGGTTGAACCTTGAGGCGCACCCCGGGAGGTCTGATGTATCTGTCTACCGAGGCAGCCTGGAATCAGAGAACGGGGCCAGAGCAGCCAGGCTGTCCTGTCTCAAAGGAAAACGAGCCTCCTCAGAGTGGGGTAACTCATGTTCTCCTTGGCCTCACACATATAAACTGGGGTCTGCAGTTCTGCACTTTGCGAGCCATGAACCTTGAATAAGTCCCTGATACCCCCACTGTGACAAAAGGCAGGAGTGGACCTAGTTCCAGTTCTGAAAATGCTACGACTCCAATGAAGAATCATATCTGCATTGAAAGCCCCTCTCTCCACATTCTCTTCCATCTACCTGATTGCAAAGACAGTTCAGTGTAGAAAAACCTAAAAAGCTGACCCAAATGGCAAATGTTTTATTATACTGTCTACCAGAACGAAAAATGTTAATAAAATGTCATACCGGGTGGTAGAGAAAGCTGCCTGTGGTTGGGAATTTCATCTGTTTGCTAGGAATGGGGACTATGACATCCTCTTCTTCATCCAAGTCATATATATTCTGAGAAAAAAGAATTAGAAGCCAGTGTAATATCTGTGTCCAAGAGAGTTCAGAGCACTTATGGCAGCCTGGAAAGCACAGGAGGGAGATGACTGCAATTCTGACAAGAAACCAAAGGAGAAGTGGAGGAGCCTGGGGGGACAGAGGACCTTGGGGAGGTAGAGGGGCTTCAGATCCTGCCAGACTCACTCTCTGCCTACAAGGGGTGATGAGAAGTTCTGACACTGCCAGCTCACCAAAAGTGCCCAAAAGGAGCAATACTTATCTGGAGTCTTCCAAACTGCTTGTCCTTGGGCTCAGAAAATCCAGCCCAGGCAATGTAGCCAATTGAAATAAACCTGGAATCTCCAAGGAGACTTAGCCACAAAGAAGCTCATAATAGGGTTTGTTTCTTTCTTTTAAAGTGCCAGCAGTGGAACGACGCACCCTTTTTACTTTCAGAGGGCCAACAGAGAGCGACTCTCTTCCTCTAGGACATGTACAAAGAGCTGTCTTCACCTGAGAAGACGACTAGACTGAATGTCCCCAGTAGGGTTTCTAACAGTGACACTGGAGGGAGACAGAATGAGACCTACTACCAAATGGGCTACGCAGCTATTAAAGATGTCAATGTGCACAATGTATGGATGTATGGATTGTAGAGTTGTATGTACCCACCAAAAAAGGGGGAAATATGTAAATATGGACACATGCATGTATGTATGTGCGTATATATTGTGTTTAGAGCTGTATGAGCCCCCAATAAAGTGATTAAAAAAGAAAAAAGTCAATGGGAAACATCATGGAAAAATGCTTGAATTGTAAACCAAAATGATTACAACTTCACATGTAATGAGTAATAATGACCCTGAAAAAAAAAAAGACACAAGGAAATATGGAAAATTTTAATATGGGTTGGCTTTGGAGACTAAGAAGGCTTGGATTGTGTGTCGGGCAACTGCAAGGTTAGCAATTCAAATCATCAAGTTCCCCACAAGAGACAGAGGAGCTCTCGACTCTTAGAAAGAGCTACGGTCTCTGAAGCCCAGACAGCGCTGCCCTGTCTGCGGCCCCCAGTCAGACCCCCCTTGATGGCAGCGAGTCTGCGGGATTTTCCTGAGCAAGAAGAACACTTATTCTCACTCCTGCTTTGTAAACTTTCCATATTCAATATATGGTGTTTTTATAGTAAAAGAATTAATAGACTTCCAATTGCCTTTCAGCCCTTCCTTTACCCATTATGAGGGTTCTTTTTTAACACTCATCAATTGCAAATAGTCAAATGCAAACAAGCCCCACCTCCCACCCTGACCTTTCACCAGGACCCTCAGTCAACCCATCCAGCCCACCTCACCAAGCAGCGCCCCCACCTGTTTGGTCTGGTTATTGACAACGTTGATCCTCATTCCAGCAGGATGGGTGTGAAGTGGTGCCATGGTCTTCTGCTGTGGGACCTAGAAACACTCACTGGTCAAAAAGTGTCCCACAGACACACAAGGGTTTTTTTCCGTGAGGAGAACACTGAGCTTGCCAGATGGTTGGCAGCCCCTTCTGCTCCTTGGTGAAAAGTAAGAGTGTCTCACCCCTGTCCTCCCAGAGACGGGGGGAGTCAATCTAGGCAGGACCCAAGGAACCTACTGTCATCACTATCAGCAAGGATGCCGTTGAGATGAAGTGCCCGTTTGCTTCCCTTCAAAGACCTGGTTGGGGAGAGCACTGAACTGGGAGCAGAAATTGGACTGAACTCCCCTGTGTTGCTCCTCCCACTCACAGCTAACTTTCAGCACACTAGTTAACACCTCAGACTCAGGGATGGCTGATGGCACAAGCAGTTAAGCACTCACCTACCATTCAAAACTTGGTGGTTCAAACTCAGCCAGAAGTCCCTGATATGGTCCCCAAGAACAGAATCTTGAAAACCCTGCGCATACTCGGAGTCACCTTTCTAAGTCAGAATCAACTTGACAACAATGACTGACACACAGATCCCCCCTCCCCCAACTGGGGGAATAATGATGAGGAACAATGTCCTCACATGCTCAGCCTTGTCTGTGCTTCCCCCCTTTCTTCCTTTCACCATCATTTTTACTTGGGAAAGTCACTCTCTGGGCTCCCATTTTCTTTTCACACAAAACTAACATAGTCCCTTCCCCTCTTCAGACGGTTACTTGGCTCAGTCATACACGAAAAACTTTTCTAGGTAGGCAAAGTGCTGACCTAACCCTTTGGGGAACTGTCATTGTTGTTCCACCTGGATAGTTGTTGCTGGTTGTCTGTGATTTTACGACACACACCGTCACCTACCTGGATGGTTTTGGTGAGCTTCAGCGCTGGGGTCACTGTCCCGATGGGGGGGCTCATGAAAGCGGGAGAATTTCGCTTCAGGCTGATCTTCTCCCGGGCATCAGCTACCTGGTGTGGCTTCTGAGGCACTGTGCTCTGCTGCTTGCGGGAGTTGAGCATTTCTCGGGCATCCTGCACTTTCCCTTTGATCCGGAATCGGGCATCTTTCTGCAGAAGCTTCTCCCGGGCATCTTTGACTCCTAGCTTGAGGCGGGCATCTGACAGGCCAATCTTCTGACGAGCATCAAATCTCTGCTGGAAGGTGGCAGGGCGTGCTGCATGGCTAAGAGGGCTCTGTTGGATCCCAACCCGAGACCGAGCATCTCCAATTCCTGGTCTGACATTGAGCCTACAAACAGAAGGTAGTCTATTCAGTGGATCTGGGTAGCGACAGGAGCTCATGGCAGGCCGTGGTCACACTGGGAGACCCTGCCAGAGCAGCAAGGAACCTACAGAAGAAAAGCACGAGGCTGCCCTAGTGCTGTGGCGTACACCTAGTGCTGTGGCGTACACCTACGCATTACAAGCAAAGGCAGGGAAGCGGGGCTGGGATCGCCCACAAACCCTTACTCTGGGCTCCCTAGAGCCAGTGTTTTGAGACCCCCTAATATGAGCAATGTCCTCTAGCAGTGCTATTTAGATAAATTACAGTCTCGAAATATCTTTTTTCTAAGTCACATCTTTTGTTGTTGTTGTTTTTGGTTTTGGGGGCATCACTGCCCTCTGGTGGTGGGAGTAGTAGGCCCAGCCTTGCTGCTGGATTTGAACCTCCAACCCAGTGGGCCACAGTCCCGCGCACGATCTCTACGCCACCGGGGCTCAGCCCCTGAAATATCTTTTTTCTTAAGCCTCAAAATCTTAAAAAAAAAAAAAATTATATATATATATATATATGAAGAACAATTTTGGAGTTTCCAAAGCTTCTTCTAAATATAGTCTCTTAACCAGGCTGCCCAGCACCCTAAGAGGTGGCATTACTCTGCCTAGTTTTCTTTGAGAAACAAGATGAGAGGCTCAAGCTGATTAGCAACAAATAAGTGGAGGCCAAGAAAGCCACCAGATGGGTCTGGTTTAGAATCAGAGGACTAACAGTTTGAAAAGTATAAAGCCCCGTACCGAAAAAGAACATCACTCTGTAGCAGAAACTCTGACCACTGGAGTTCTGTCACCTGCATTAAGAGGCCCCATGTTCTCTTTGCAGTCTCCTCTGCTGACCCTTTCAGTGGGACTGGGAGTGAGACTTCTCAGAAACTTCTCCTGGGGTCTGCGGGCTTCTCCTGACTCAACCACACTAGACCACCCTATGACCATAAACCTGAGCCCCGGCTCCCAGGGGCAGTCCCTGCCTGGGTCACCCGACTCCTCCAGCAGTGTTTCCTCTGGAAAGTCCGCCGAGATTCCTCCTGGGACAACCCTAGGGAGTCCTTTCACTCCCTGCTCTCAGTTGGGGCTGGGAGGGCAGAGTTGGTTCACTCCATTTCTGAGGGCCAGAAACGCCTGAGGAAATTTATAGAAATACAGCTGTTCAGACCCCACCAGAGATCTCTGAAGGCAAAGCTACAGGAGAGAATGGGACAGACATCGCACAGCCTGGCTATCTACATTTTTGCTTTCTACAGATGATGCTAGAGAAAGGTCAGCCTGACAAGTCTCAGATCTGGCATTTTCTGCTAAATGAACAAGGATCCTATTCCTGGGCCCGCTTCACTGCCCAAGTCTGTTGGGAGGCACCCCGCAGTGCTCTCCCTGTCCTGCAAAGATGATCTCCATCTTATCTCTAGTTGGGTTTATCTCTACTTAAAGCAGAATCACTGTCATGGGGTGGATTCTGACTTATTAGAACTTCAAGTCTGAGCATCTGGAAAAGTATGTTGATTTTGAAAGCCCTAAGTCCAGTTTTGAGCCTCCACAGATTCCGCCTCCATTGAGTTTTGACCTTTGACTGGCAATGTGAAAATCATTGTCCCCACGCAGGGCCAATGTTTTGAGCATGATGATGGCAACAAATGTACAAATGTGCTTGACACAATGGATTCCATGTATATTGTGCTGAGTTGTACAAGCCATCCCCCAAAGATGTAAATAGTGACACAAAGTATATATGTAGGTAATATGATTAAAGCTGTATGAACCCCCAATAAAATGATTAAAAAAAAAAAAAAAAAAAGGAACACCACCAGTTCCCCAGTCAGCCCAGGAAGAGAGGGACTTGTCTGGGTATGTCCGATAGAAACTGGAATACTGGATGGGCCAGTAATGCCATGCCCTGCCTTGAACCCAACTTGTATGCTTTATAAAATCTGTAATAGTGTACATATCCCACCCAATCCGGTGCCTTTCCCATTTCTGCAGTCCCATCTGCAGCTGTGATAAGCTGATCTGCCACCAACCATGCTTTTTTGACAGTTTCCTTTGTCCTCCATGTCCTATTGGAATGGCTGCATGGTTATGAACCCTTGGATACCATTATAGCCTCATGCTGATGGTCTCACTCATCTGGATGACTGACCTTGGTTCTGGAAAGGACTTAGTAAATGGGTCTCTATAAATCCCATTTGAATTTGGGGTCACTTTCCCCCTAAAATACCCACAGGCCAGAGTAAAAGGTCCCCAGGGATCCAAGAACGCATAGCTTTACAGGAAGCGTGCAGTCTCAGCTTTATTCTTTGGAGTGGCTGGTGGGCCTGAGCCACCACAGACTCCAAAATCATTGCTCAAATTAAGTTGATTCCGACTCAGAGACATGACGAGGGAGGGCAGAAGTACTGCTACACCACAGGGCTTCTCCAACAAATTAAGCAGCACTCAAAATAAGGACCAGTTTAACGAAAGGGGAGTTTTTGTCTCCCCCCTCCCTAGTGATTGAGGAAAATATTAAGATTAAACTAAATTCTTTGAAATCTTTACGAGTCTAGTCACATACAGGACCCTCCCACGACCACACTATCCAAGGTTGATCAACAGTTCCCTCCTTCAGCGGAGCCAGATAGCATTCAGCTTTGTGAATAAGGCCACCAGGATGCTCTGGGCTGCCTTTGATCCATTTGAACAACAAGAAAGGGTCCATTTGAGGGGGTGGGGGTGGGGGTGGGGGTGGTGCGAGAAGAGCAGGAGCGGCATGGTGAAGCTACTTCCCCTCAACTGGGTGCCTTCAGTTCCCCAGCTATGCCAGTCCTTTCAACTCTTTTGGTGGTGGGCATTGGGGGCATCTGTGTTACAGCTTCTGATGAGCTCGGCCCGATTCATCTCGGCAGGCAGCAGAGCTGGTATCAGGCCCACATTAGTCCTCGGAAGTTTTCAACTAATACTCCTGCTGGGGAGTCGATCTCTAAAACAGAGGGTCAACTATGCGGTCCTCCTGCTCCAGACCTGTCCCCAGCTCCCTAACCAAGTCCAGTCCCTCAATGGAGCCTCCGATTGCCTCCCCACTCCTGCTCCCAGCCTCAGTGACCACTGCAGGGTCGGTTCATGTTTCTGACACACCCTGCACCTCTGCCTCAGCAAACTGTTTTGTGTGTGGTGGACAGAAAGTTTTGAAAACCTCTCCTAACCGTCTCCGCTCCAGCACACACTACGGAGTGTAAATCAGCAATGACTCCAGGCCCTCACCAGGTATTCCACGGAGTCTGGGAGGTGAGAACCAGTGTGGCTCACCTGCCGTTCTCCATAGGGTGGCAAGATGGTAAGTGCCCTCCTGGATCCTGAGCTCACTAGAGCCTGCCATGTGGATGCCTTCCCCTCTAGGTTTTGTCAGTGGAGGGCAGGGTGGCAGGCAGTTCTGGACAGATGTCTAGTCCAAAGGACTCAGGCCCATGGAAGGAGCCCAGGATTATTTTTACGTGAATATAGGTACTTGGGGTGACAGGTCACCAACCAATAGGGTGGAGCCCACCAAGTGGCAGCTCAGAAGAAAGGCTGTCTGAATTACTTTTGAGAAAATACCACTGAGCACCCCAAGGGCACACAGCTCCACCTGACACACCAGGTCACCAGGAGTGGGGAGCAACGAGGACAGCGGCTTTTACACCGAGAAGCAGAGTTCCCATGTCCTCTGCAGAGACTGGCGCAGGCACTTTGCTTTAAAACACCATTCTTTCCCTCCACGGAACTCAATTCCACCCACTGCTAAGTCTACGTTTCCTCTGTCGCATTTTGACCAGGTAACAAGCAAAGAGTGCCAAGACCCCCTGGCATGAACAGGCGCCACGGACTCCCGGATAGAATACCCGATCAAAGCTGCTGACCCCAACACACTCAGGCTCATGGAGACCCACTTTCCACCCACTTGACCGAACTTCTGGGGATCACTAAACAGAGTGCTATCCAAACAGCCGGCAACCCGTTTCTTCTAGACTCTCTGCTTCCCCTGCCCCCTCCCTTAATTCAATCTTCCCCCAAACAGCAAAACACTGTCAGACTGAAAATGAGATCATATTCCTCTTATTTAAAAAGCCTTCGTCAACAACGGCGATGAAAGCTAACACCTCGTGGATGCTGAGCCTCTGTCAGGCTCCTTGCAGAAGCACTTCCCTTAGTCACTTAATCCTGACAGTGAGTGAGTCGAGTACGCAGTGCCTCATCTTCTAAAGAGCGGCGCACAAGCATCGAGGCGCAGACCCAAAGGCTACCCACCTTTCACCCCCTGGAAAGATGCATGACTCACCGTACAACTTGCTGAATGCTCAATACGCAGGCTGGCTGGGCGTTATACTCTTACAAGCTTTCAAAAAACACCCTTGGATCTCTCGGATCCCCACTTCCATGATGACAACGAAAAGGAGAGAAAAGCAGTGTGTCCCTAAGAGCCCGATGCTGAGCAAGGGGCAGCTGGGCACACTCTGAGGACCAAACTGCCTTCAGACAAAGCCCTTACGAAGAAGGTCTTCACTAGAAACTGCAGGCCAAAGCTGTCAGGGACACTTGCCCCAGAGAATGTGTTTGACACGTGGGCCCCTACCAAGGTGTGAGTGAAACAACATTGCAATAGCCAGCTTAAAGGGGCCAAGCTGAGCTCCTTGAGGGGTTCTGTTTGAACGCTTTCTGTATATTTATATTTGTCATTGCTGATCTTGCCTGTAAGCCCCCTCTCCCCACTTTTTGAGGAAACTTTATGAAGCCATGAGCTTCAGAATTTAGAAACGGAACCAGTAGCCGGCATCTGCAACAACACAACAAGTTAGAGAAGTTCTCCTTTCTCCATACAGCCTGATGCTACCTGCCCCTTCACCTCGTTTATCCTACGGTATAAAACAAACCATTTGTAATCCCCTTGAGGTCAACAATGGCTGGAACGATGGCTGACGTCACTGGCAAGACCCTCTGCGGCAGGCTCATGAACAACATCACTGTGTGGTCAAGAAGGACCAGATACCCCCACTGCATTTTGGACCTGCCCCCGCAACCTCCACCAAAGTCTAGGGCAAGATGAAAAATCCGGAAACCAAATGGAAGACAGTAACCCAGCTCCATTACAGTCAACCCTCTCCTCCCCATGCCGTACCTACCAGGATCCATCCGTACAAACGCCCGGCTGAGAAGTGGGGGTGGGCGGAGGCCACTGAGCCATCCTGGGGACCCAGATAAGCCTTAGCACAAAGGCCTGGCCAAGTGGCCCCTTTGAAGCACAACTGAGGATCGGGGGGGCCCCCCCGAAAGTGGCCTGGAGTGGTATAAGCCCCCCCCCCCCTTCTTGCCCTGTTATTGGTAGATTCTGCGGGGGTGGCTGGAGGGAGGGGAGGGGAGGAGCAGAGGGAGGGGAGTGAGGAGAGAACATGGTGTTTCTAGCCCCATCGGAGGCACTCTGCGGCCGCTGTACCTACCCTGTCACCTGCACTGCGGTCTCCCCAGGGTGGGGTCTCCCCCGGGGAGGGGGGGGGGCCGCCTGTGGGGAACCGAACCAGGGCACCGCGCATCTACACGGCGGCGCCGGGACTCAACACAGGTCGGAGGGCCCAGCCCACCCAGGTCCGCGGGGTCCCGGGGCGCCGCACTGGGCGGCCCGGCTCGGCCCCGCTCAGCGTCCTCGGGGCCGCCCGAGCGCGGGAGGGTGGGGGTGAGGGTGGGCAGCGGCCTGGGGCGCGCGGGGCGAGCGGCTAACGTTGGGCGGCCCCGGCCCCGGCCCCCGGGGGGCAGCCTCGGCCCGCGTCCCCCGCTCCGCGGCCCCGTTCGCGAGCCGGGGGCGGGCGCCCAACTTCGGGGCGGAGGGGGAGGAGCGACCCTCGGGCCTCGGCGCCAGCCCCGCCCCCCGCGAGGCTCCCGGGCCCAGGCTGCCCCCCGCCCCTTCCCCCGCCCCGCCCAACGTCGGGACCTAGTGTCCCACGCCCCCCCCACCCCCACCCCCGACCCCCGACGGCCGGGGGACCCACGACCTCCCACAGGCCCTGCCCGAGCGACAGCTTCTCCAGCCAGTGGGCGTCCGGCCGTCGGGAGCCCCGGCCTCCGAGCCAATGAGGAGCGCGGCGGCCGCGGGAGGGCGGGCGTAGGCGGCCCTCCGAGTGCGCCCCGGCCGCTCCCTTCTCAGTGCCGGGCCCCGTTACCTCGCGGACCCCGACCCCGAAGAGAGAGCAAGCCGCTCACCGGCCCTTGGTCGCCACGCCACGCTTCCGGATGAGCTCGTCCAGGGATAAATCCGCCATCTTACACCGCCGGGCGAGCCGAAAAGCTCCTGGTATTCCCACAGCCCTCAGTCCCGCCCCTTCGCTCGCGACGGAGCGACTAACAGCATCCGGCCTTCCACAGCGGAACTCTCGCGACAGCATAGAGCGCGCACGAGCCGGAAGGGGCGGAGCTAGCTCCCGTGAGCCCTCGCGGGGGCTGGCTTCTCATTTGCATAGGGTAAGTTGGTGTCTCTCCACACTTCTGTGTTCCCCTGACAAATAAGTGAAATGAAAAGTAGCAGAAAAGTTGTAAGAAAGCATAAAGTAAACCTCAAGTGGGCAGGCCATTGCTCTCAGAGGCAAGTTGACTATTCGCCGCAGGGTTAATAGGAATGTGACTTGTTACCTAGGAAGTAAGTAGGGGCTGTCGTCATGCCTTAAACTTATGAGTAAGGAAAATAACGATTCGGGGTGACGCCCGGATCCTCACTGCCAATGTGAGACGAATTTTTGAGCGGGTAAAGGTTGCCCCTAAGGTGACCCGCCTACTTTGCGGGATGCCTGGGTGTTGCGATCTGCCCGAACCCCCCTACTCCCTGAAAAGTAGACTGACCTATGGTCCCCTCTTCTTGTCTTCTGCCACGTTGACAGGTTCATTTTCACTAGTTTCCCTTGAGCGGGCGTGGCGAGGATTCACGCACTTGTTTGTTCCACAGGAAGTGTTGTTTTAGTATAACCCAGATTGTAGTTTTAATAATGTTTTTCTATAGTTCAGTGTCTTGGGGTGTGGTTGGGCTCCCAGCTCTAAGATTTTGAGTTGGGAATGACTAGATAACAGTGAGTTTTAAAAAGTTTTTTCGTGGGTATTACTGCCCCCTGGTGGGAGTAGGAGGCCCAGCCTTGCTCCTGGAGAGCTGCTGCTGGATTTGAACTGCCAACCCTGTGGGCCGCAGTCCCGCACACAACCACTGCACCACCGCAGCTCAGCCGACCACAGTCAATTTTTAAAGTATATGCTTCTTCCTGATTCTGCTACGTGAACACCACACCCAAACTCACTGCTTGTGGGTCAATTCTGGCTCGTGGTCACCCTGGGGGAAGAGTGGCACTGCCCCTGTTGGGGGTCCACGGTTTCGCGCCCTTACAAAGGCAGAACGCCTCGTCTTTCATCCCCTGAGCGACCGGTGAGTCTGCGTGGCTGCCCTTGTTAACCACATAACTCAGTAACCCCCAGGGCTCACCATCCCACCTGATCCATGGTACTCAAACCCATGCCCCTCGGGTCAATTCTTCCTCACAGCAACCCCGGAGGAGAGAGTGGGATCGCTGCCTGGAATTTCCAAGGCTGTAAAATCTCGATGGAGCAGACTGCCTCATCCTCCTGGTCTTTCCTGCCCAACGGGCATTCTGGCCCTCCTTCCTCCGAGACACGTTAGGACTCCGTGGTCCCTTCAATAGTCTCCGGCACCACAATTAAAATGCACCAACTTCAAGGGCTGAGCCCCTGTGGAGTAGTGGTTGTGTACGGGACTGCGGCCCACTGGGATGGAGGTTCGATTCCAGCTCCACAGGAGCAAAGGCTGGGCCTCCTACTCCCACCACCTGAGGGTAGTGATGCCCCCAAAACAAACAAACAAAAATAAACAAAATGCATCAATTTCCTTGCTCCATGTGCAACTTTCACGGGTGTGTAAGCCAATGGAGAATGTCATGGCTGTCAGGCACATCTTAGTTCCTCAAAGTAATGCTGTCAAGAGGTCTTCTGATACAGGCTTTTACGTAATGCGACTGGTCTTTTGACCTCTTAAATGCCGCTTCCATGAGCACTGCCTGTGAATCCAAGCCAGACTAAATCCTTGACAGCCTCCGCCTTTCCCCAGGTACCACGAGTTTACCTTCTGGTCCAGTTGTGAGGATTCTGGTCTTGACATTGAATTGCCCTCCAAACCGAAGGCTGCATCCCTTGATCCTCCTCACCAAAGGCACCAGGTTCCCCTCAATTTCAGCAAGCAAGGTGGGCGCCATCTGCATATCCCAGGTTATTAATAAGCCTTCCTCTAATCCTGATGCCATTCATCTTCGTGTAAGCCAGCTTCTCTGATGACTTGCTCAGCGTGCAATTTAAGTGTGGTGAGAGACTACAACCCTGTCGCGCATCTTTCCTGATTTTTAAACCACGCAGTTTCCCTTGTCCTGTTCCCACAGCTGCCACTTGATCCCTGTGTACGTACTGCGTGAGCACATCAGGTGCTCTGGAATTCCCCTTCTCCTCAGGGTCATCCACAGCTTGCTATGACCTACACAGTCGAATGCCTTGGCAGAGTCACGTAGACACATTTCTGGTTCCAAGCCAGGCGTGAGGTTCTCCTCCACCACTCCCTCTGAAGTGGGGAGCTGAGGGCTTCCTTTCGTCTGTCCTTCATCTGGAAGCTCCCCCCGACCCCCATTCACATGGGGTGACCCTGCCGGCATTTGAAATACCACGGCCATCGCTTTCTGCATCACAGCGACACGCCAGCCACCGCCGTAAGACAGGCTGACAGACAAGCGGTGGACGCAGCTAAAGAGAGGTTTCTCATCTACGTGAAATCTGCACACGGCAGCCCCAGCCACCAACACAGAGCCCGCCCCGGGGAGAGTACACGGTAAGTATTCATTGAATCAATCATAATCGCCATCGTGAATGTCAGCCGTGATGATCTGAGCAGGGCCTCACACCATTCCTTACATGACCACATAGGACCTTTTTGCCATGTGCCAGGGCACAGTGACTCTCCAGGAATGCAGCTTCGCTTCAAGTCCAGAGGACCCGCCGGGGACAGCTTTGTTAGGGAATTTTCCATCTCGGAAAATTGAGCACTGGACCCAGCACCCCAAGTTGGGAATAAAGGGGGAGTGTGTGTGTGCCTGGTGCCCATGAGGTACTCCGTCGGGGGCCTCCCAGCCCCCGAGGGTGGGCCCAGCTCTTAGATGTGGGGAAAACATGTATCATGATAAGATAAGCTCCTTGACTGCCTTCCTTGTAGATTACAGTTGGGGCTTGAAGTTGCAAAGTGACAGGGCGGGACGGGAATTCCTTCTGCCTGGCTTGCCAGTGTGTGTGTAGGCAGGGGACAAGGAGCTTTGGAGGGGCCGTGGAGGACAGAAGCCTTGTGCTGCTAACATCAGAATCGGAGGTTCAAATCCCCCAGCCGCCGTGCAGGAGCACGACGAGGCTGTCTGCTCCTGTCAAGATGGACAATCTTGCCGGAGCGTTGGTGGTACAGTGGTTAGCATAGCTGCCTTCCAAGCACTTGACCCGGGTTCGATTCCCGGCCAACGCAAGCGAGATTACTTGTGGCCTGAGCCCCAGTGGCGGTAGTGGTTGAGTGCGGGACTGCGGCCCACTGGCCTGGCGGTTCAAATCCAGCAGCAGCTCTCCAGCAGCAAGGCTGGACCTCCCACTCCCACCAGAGGGCAGTGATGCCCCCCACCCTACCAAAAATGATTGACAGTCTCAGGAATCCCATAAAGCAGTGGTTCTCAAGCTTCCTCATGCCAAGACCAGTTTAATTCAAGTCCTCATGTGTGGTGGCCCCACCCCCACCATAAGATTATTTTTCGCTACTTCATAACTGTCCTTTTGCTACTGTTATGAATCACCATGTAAATATCTGATAGGCAGGGTGTGTTTTCATTGTTGCAAATGGAACATCATTAAAGCATAGTGAGTCATCACAAAACGGTAGGTAATGATACGTTGTGAAATATTTATTTCTAATGACAAATAAATGAAATGTTGTCTTGAAGCGTGGTGTCCCATGGGCGGCAGTCTTCACGCCGGGCACTCATAGGTGGACCTATCTGCACGTGGGCAGACCCCCCTGGAGACAGAGAGAGGAGCGGTGTCTCTGTTCCTAAGACCATCGGACATACGTGTTCTCTGATGGGCTTGGGCGGCCCTTGTGAAAGGGTCTGAGGGGGGCGTTCAACTCCCAAAGGGGTCGCGACCCACAGGCTGAGAACCGCTGCCACAGAGGGTCCCAGGAGTGGCCACTGATTTGACGTCAGCCGGTTGGGTTACACGGGGTACTTGTGAGTAAGGGGGCTGCTTCACCTGGTAGCACTTGGGTGAAAGCTTACGGGGGAAGCTGGCCTTCCATGCAACAATGTCAGTCCCTTCTGTGACACTGACTACGGACGCATGTGTCCGCCACCACTGGAGCCACAAGAAGCCGCCCCCGCCAGCCGGTGCCCTTCCTAGGTCATCGCTGTCTAAACAGGGACTCGTAACGGACTTGCAGACATGAGTTGGACTGGAATGTCTTCCTGATACACTTACTTTTTGATAAGAAGCTCTTTCTTACCCGTATTCCAGTGTCACTGGGTTTGTTTCTCCAGTCGACCTGGCCTGACTCACCTAGTTAGACTTTGGGCCGTCAGCCTCCAGATCAGTGTGAGCTGTTACTGAGTGTGGCAGGCGTGTGCTCGTGTGTCAGTGTCATGATCGGGAGTCCAGGGGTGGAGTCTAGCCTGTCAATGTGGAGATAGTCGATGAGGCCTCTGTGGGGGTATGGATTTCTCCTGGGAATTCTGGGTAGTCTCGCGGTATTTCCCAATTGGAGGAGAGAGACTTGACTCAGTCTCTTGGAGTTGGTCTCCCGACAAGACAAGATGGTGGCATACTGATAGATCCTGAGTCCTGGAACCTGGAGGAGCCGAAGAAGCCACATGGGCTTGCCCTGATGGAACTAGACCTCTGGGGCTGGAGAAGCCAGAGATATGCCTGCCAGCGCTGAGATGCTTCTACCACCAATGGATACTGCTGATGGACCCTGAACCCTGGAAACGAGGAGCCGTGGGGAGACCCCTGCCAGTACGGGGATGCTTCAACTGCCACTGGACACACAAGACTCTGCACCCCCTGGCAGTGGGTGATTGTCCTGGTGTCAGTGCATGTGCTTTGTGAGTCAGAAGGAGACATTATAGACTGGTATTGGACATATGGGCTAATATCGGACTTATGACCTTGGACTGGGTTGGGATGTTATTTCAGTGTTCCATTCCTCTTGTATATAAACCTTTCCCTTCTACCCATATGCGTGTTTATGAATTTCTCTAGTCTACCAGGACTAACACACTGAGTCCAGCTCTCATCTCACAATATGAATGTGTTTCAGTGGGCACAATCTGAAAACTTACAGTGCTACAGAAGGGATAGTCACAGTCGGAGTGCAGGGGTCTCTGAAGCGCTCCACACTCCAAGGGCTGGAACCCATGTGGCTTCTAGGCAGGTTTAAATAACTGTCATGCATGTGGCCTGCAACTCATGACAGCATTTCAAAAAGGGGCAGCTCACAATTCTTTGAAGGTTGACAAAGAAGCGCTAACAGATCAGTCAAGTTATTCAGTCGGGAGGGGAGGATGAGGCTGGGAACCTGAACTAACTGCGAAGTTTGTTTCAGAGGAAGGCCAGCCTCTGATACACACATCACGGGTTCGAAAGGCGCAGTTGTTCAGCAATAATTATTTATTATGGTAAGGTTATGGAGAGCATGAGAAAGAAATAATGAGTAAGACACATTTCATGGTAGCATGCTCACCTCCGCCAGTCAGGTTGTCCACGTGGAGAGAGTGGTGGGGAAGAGATTACATGAGGGAGAGGTGGGAGAGCGGGTCCTTATCATGCCCAAACCCTTACATAGCCTCTGGTGCCACGCAAGGCCCCTAATTAGAGGTAAGGACACACGTCACAGGAAAGGGTTGTGCTGTAGGTACATGTTATAGGAAAGGGAGGGACTGGGTCCCATGTGACAAGATCAGACCCCAGACTCCTGGATGGGGCGAAACAGGTTAGACTAGAGATCATTAACCACAGCCGGTGAAACCTGCCCACAGGCTTCAAAGGAAGGGAATCATTGTCCTAACACCAGGGGAGTTAGCCCTATCATGAGGCCAAGGCCTTCTAGCCAGAGCCTTTGCGGAGACTCTTTGACTTCCACACCAAATGCTGGTAAATCGTTTGCTTATTTCGGAGTACTTATAATTGTGGGGAAAGTCCCGACTTCATCCCGTTTGCAGACTGCGGCTCTAGCAGGGAGTCAAGCACGTGTCCGTTCACCTCGGGTGGGGACAGGCCCGTCATTGGCCATGAGCCATGGAAGGTGGTGGTCCTGTCCCT
>PVJH01023866.1:0-34089 GCA_004026705.1 Nesogale talazaci
GAATACACAAATATTAACCTAGAAAAACAAAATGTAAATAATATTTTTCTAAGAATCACTTGCTTTATCAAGTGATGCAGCAAACACTTGAGAATTTTGAATAGAAGGAAGAAATTTAAGTTAAAAAAAGCTGAGCAAAAAGTCACCTTCCTAGCAGTGATAAACTATGGTGCATTACATGGCTTCAGTGATTGTAGTAGTCACATAATTTGGCGTTAATCTGGGATGTGAGAGGATTAAGAGTGTAGGCGTGGCATCTAGTCTGTCAGTTGGGTCATAACCAATGAGGACTCTGTGTACATGGCCTTCTCCTGAGAATTCTGGGAACTCTCAGAAATCTCCTTCAAGGTAAACCTCCTTCACTCCCTTGGAGACTCCCTACTGACAACTCACTCTCTGGGACATGCTGTAGTGAAAATACACACCACGCTACACCCTGGTAACTGGAGAAGCTACAGGGACCTCAGCTGATACAACCAGACCTGTGGAGCTGCAGAATTCACACAGAGAGCCCTGACAGTGCTGAGATGCTTACAATGCCACGAGACTGGAAGACTTCCAATCCACTGACCCGGGATCCTCCTGCATTTGGCATCATTGCATTTTTTTTTTTTTGTGAGTCTGAAGAAGACCTCATAGATTGGTATCAGATCTATGGGCTATATTGGACTTATGGACTTGAACTGGACTAGGCTGGGATGTTTCAATAGCCAATTGCTTTTGTATGTATGACCCTTTCTTATATACATCTGAGTGTCTTTGAATTTGTTTCTCTAACCTACCCAGATTAGCACAGTAATGGTTCGTGTTAATGACATGGTAAAAGTGGACTGTCTCCACCTCCCACAGGCCTGTAACTGGTGACATTACTAAGGCTCTCCTATATACCCCTAACCGGTGACATGACTAAGGCTAAGGCCACCCAATTCAGTAATTCCAGTGCCACCCACACCTCCATGAGCCTCTTCACATATCAGACAACACAGGGACTTTAGCAATGTTGACCTGCCACTGTAACCATAGAATAGCTTCTTACATGGTGCTCTCCGCTCGGTGACCATTCACAGGCACACTATGTAGCGTTCACAAGACTGTTGTCTTTATGGGAGCAGACTGCCTCATTGTTCTCTGCTGCGAGGGTGAGGGGACAAGCTGCTGTCACCTGTGTGTGATGACTAACACACAGTTCCACCAGCGGGCTTCATGAAGGATAGTATACCATCAAGACAGAAGTAACTTTCTAAATGTATGATTTCCTAGATTGTATGAATACTAACAAGAAACCTAGAGGTACTGCTTGCCTGGCAGTTTGTTGTACTGGGATAGCGTGTGTGCTACTGCGATGCTGGAAGCTATGTCACTTTTTTTTTTCCCACGTGGCTCCAAAGAAAGTGACACCAGCAGTAAAGGGAAGTGGAATGTAAGAATCATGATAGGGTTAAAGACAGAAATCTTTACTGCTTTCGAATCAGCTTGCTGCTTGTCTTATATGGCAGCTAAATTCAACATTAGCCACAGTTTTTAAAATGACGAACATGGCTAATCTGGGCAAAGGTGTGAAGTTGTTAACAGTTACTGTTAATTTGCGTACATTGGACTTAGCTTGAACTCCAAGATATGGGAGAAGGGTCAAAGTCTTCATGGTGATTAAAAGTCCTGGAAAAATAAACTCATAAGTGTAATGCTGCAGCCTTAGAACTAATTATTTGCTTTTCCAATACTTCTTAAGGAAAAAAAATATGTTCCGTTCTTGAAATTTTCCTTGTTCTAACACAAATTTGGAATAAATTGAATTCAACAACCTTGGTATCACTGCATTACATTTTAAACCCACTCACTCAAAATCCGCTGCCTTGGGGTCACTTGTGGGTCAGAGTGACGCAGTAGAACAGGGCAGAACTGCTCTTACAGGTTTTTGAGACTGGAACTCTGTAGAAGGGTAGAAAGCCCAGTCTTCCTCTCTAGGACCAGCCGGAGGTTTTGAACTCCTGAACGGGTGACTAGCAGCCCAGCAGGTAACCACTGAACCACATTTGGCATAATTGACTCTACATTTGCTCTTTATCTGCTAGCAAGCCTGCTCACATCCCTGAGCTATCATCAGAGGGGCCTCCCTGGAGTCATCATCCACTTGTGCACCCTGCAGAGGGACTTGGGGCTTCTACTGCCTTCCATATCCTTCTGAAAACTGGGTGTTTAGAATTTAAGCTCTTATACTAGCCCTTCTTTCAGATTTGGATTTTATTATTTATAATTCATATGGACTTAGATGATGCCTCAATTTCTAATCTTATTTATTACCTTTTTTAAAAAAAGTCTTATTAAACTATAATTACTATGCCACAGAATTCAATAGTTCAGTCATATCAACAAGGGTTGTACAGTTGTCACCAATCAACTTTGAAACATTGCTTTCTTTCTTGTATCCATTGGTATTGATGCCCCCTCCCCACTGCTCCCACTCCCGCCAGGCAATCATTAATCCAGTTACTGTCTTCATAGATCCACCCATTTTGACTTCCCTATACTGAGTAACATATAAAACAAGGACAACTAACAAAAAAAGGACCCACCAATATTGGCCACATAAAACAGAGAAAGGGGGGGGGATAAAAGGGAGAGCATGTCATGGAGCCCAGAACAAAAAGCATGTTTGAAGAATGATTATGTAAGGAATCATACAACTCTGTTTGACATGACTAAACTATGGAATAATATGGCATGTATATTAACTCCCAAGAAATATCAATTTAAAAGCTGAATTCCTTCGGGTTGTGACTTGTAAGTGGAAAATGTTCTTTGAGTATGTGTTGGATTTGACAGAACCATGTCCTGAAAAACATCTCAACTCTAAGTATTTCTCACATGTAACACCACATCATGTAGCTTCCTTTAAAAACCCTTTCATCTATTTTGTCTATGAGTTCTGTGTAGTCATTGTAATGGATATTAGAAACTAGAGGTAAATTATAGAACATTGATTAACTCAGAGTTGATAACTAGTTCTTTACCTCAGCCCTGTGTTAAGAATGAAGAAATGTTGAGTTCTAAAGGAATTTTGGAGGCCAGTTTAAAAAGTCTGAAAAAATGATGTTTTATATGTAATATGTGTACATCAAAATATTTCCATGTGGTAACATTTATTTGGGGTCAACTGAAAACTTGGTAATATCATTTAAGATTTAGTTATGTTAAGAAAAGTAAAAGGAGAGAAAAGAAAAATATGCAAGTTTAGTGTAATGCACAGAAAACTTGTAGTGCTAAGTTTGTTCATTCATGTATAAGCAGTGATCAGATATGTGGGAAGTGGAGAGACTGAGACTTTGTTTTTTTTTTTCATTTGCCATTGGAACTGAGGAAAATTAGGGACTGCTGGAATGATTTTTGAAATCATTTCTTTCCTCAGTTGGCCATCAAAGCAGAGGTACAGGCAGACATATATGTCCAGGGCAAGGAATTACCTTTGCAAGAAACTGGAGATTTCACATGGAAACTAAGTAGGAATTGGGGGGGTCAAGGGGGACACATTCTCACAGAATCTCTTCATCTCTCTCTCTTTTGGGTGGTTTAAACACCTAATTGTTTTCCATTTATCATTTTGCCTAGTTTCTATTCATATCAACAATTAGAACCTTCTCTTAATTGCCCAAAATAGTTTGGGCAATCTCAAAAGACAGGTGTATTGTCATGTCTTCTTACCCACACCCAAGCTGTGATTTAAGGAGATCCCAGAACAATGCATGTAAGTAATGAACTGCAGGATTGTAGCTGTCAGTAATTTTCAAGGGGCTTCCTCAAACCCTAACGAGCATGTGTCCTTTGTGTGTTACAAATGAGAAAGAAATTTAAGAAGCAATGATCTTCCTTGAGGTTTGGCAGAGGTGACGCAAGATTTCTAAAAGAAGTGCTCTGGAATACCTGGAACTTTGAAATAATCCCTCTGCTTCTTGTTAAATTTTCACTGGGTAAAGCCCTACTCAAGGAAAGAGCAGGTCTGCAGAGGAAAGCTGTGCTCAGTAGTGTTTTCTTTCAGGAGCAAACCAGCAGGCTTCCCAAGGCATCTAGGTAGTTTTGGGAATTCAACCCTCTGTGCTACCCAGGAAATCATCTTTTTTTTTTTTAATGAATCATTTTATTGGGGGCTAGCACAACTCCCATCACAATCCATACAAACATCAATTGTATGCAGGCCACATATACACACTTATTGCCATCATCACTCTCAAAACATCCTCCCTCCACCCAGGCCCCCAGTATCAGCTCCCTTCATTACCCTTCCTCCCTCCTTTCCCCTTGAACCCTTAGTAATTTACAAATTTTTATTTTTTTCATTCTGTACACTGTCCAATGTGTCCCAACACTCATTTCCCTGTTGTCCGTGTTCCAGAGAGGAGGCTATGTGTAGATCCCTGAAGTCGGTTCTCCCTTTCTATTCCTCCATCCCTCCACCCTCCTGGTATTACCACTCCTATTACTAGTCTTGATGGATCATCTATCCTAAGTTTCCTATGTTTCCAATTTCACTGTACATCTCCTGGTTTAGCTGAATTTATGTGGTAGAATTAGGGTCATGATAGTGGGTTGGAGGCAGCATTTGGGAACTAGAGGAAGGTTGCATATTTCATTGCTACTATCCTATATCTTAACTAGCTTATCTCCTTGTAACCCCTCTGCAAGAGGATGTCACCTCACCTATTGATGGGCTTTGGATCCCCAATCTGTACCCCCCAATAATAATAGTATAATTTTAGCTCATTGATTCCTGACACCAGATCCCTTTACCACCTCATGATCACACAGACTGGTGTGCTTCCTCCGTGTGGGCTTTATTGCTTCTGAGCTGAATGGCCGCTTGTTTACTCAAGCCTTTAAAACCCCAGAAGCTATATCTTTTGGTAGCTGGGCACCATCAGCTTTCTTCACCAGATTAGCTTATGCACACATTTGTCCTCAGGGATCATATCAGGAAAGTGAGCACGTAATGTTATGCCTTTTAGTTCTTGAAGCCTGATATCTAACCTCTTTGACACCTCATGATCCCACAAGCTGGTGTGCTTCTTCCATGTGGGCTTTGTTGCTTCTGAGCCAGATGGCTGCTTGTTTACTTTCAAGCCTTTAAGACCCCAGATGCTATATCTTTTGATAGCTGGGTACTATCAGCTTTCTTCATCACCTTTGCTTATGCACACATTAGTCTTCAGTGATTGAGTCGGAAAGGGAAATCATCTGGTTTTAAACTCAAATTTGAACTTTCCTTTTGCAGTGTTAGTCAAACCACACACTTCTGAGATACCTAGTTCTAGTACTGTTTTATGTAGTGCACATCTCCATCTATTAAACGGCAATCTCAGCCTCTTTGTTCCCATCCACATTCTTGATCATGACTGCACATGAAGAGACATACTTGCATCAAATTTATTCAAAAAGAAAGAAAACAACAACTTTCATCTACAGTGATAGATAGATAGGTAAACTCACTTCTCTTGGCAGCTCAATATTGATAATTTTAAGCGAAATTGTAGACTAACCAAAGGGACCACCGTAACTTTCTGTCATACCTAATTTAGCAGCGCTTTGTCACACCACAGCTTACCAAAGTCCCCAGAGATATTTATTTGTTCTTAAAATCATTGTGCTTGTTGTTAAATTGACCTCCAGTCGACTCTGATTCTGGGTAATCATGTACAACAGAATATAATTGCTGGCCGCTCTATCCCATCATTATGAAGAATGGCCTGTCTGGGGTCATTGTGGCCTTCTCATCTTGAAACACTGTATCTGAAAATATTTTACTGTAATTCATAGGGCTTTCCTGACTACTCTACTCATTGAATCACCAGGCCTTTCTTCACAATCTATCTTGGTCTAGAAGAAATCTGCCCACCATTTGTGACCCTATTGGCATTTGATAAACTAGCAGAATGTATAACTTTGTAAGATCAAATACAAATTGAAATAAGGAGCTTTAATTATGCCAGATGAGAATTTGAAAACAGGATCCTCTCTACTTTGAAAGGTAACTTCAGCTTATTTTCCTCTCTTTATTTTCTTAGAACGATATTAGCAAAATCTTATATGATCCAGTCCCAAATTCAAAAATCTATCTTTAGTAAAGGCACTAAAATAATAATAATGGTTTTTTTTTGTTTTAAGAGCTTGTGTTATTTGTGTTGTTGTAGAGAATAAACAGCAAATCATACACCAGTTGAACAATGTCTACATAGCAACTCAGTGACATTGATTATATTCGCCAAGTGACACAAGCATTCTCACTCCGTTTTTCTAAGTTTTTCCTTCTTAATTAACATTTACTCACTTTCCCTTAAAATTTATATTTAATCATTGTAGTTCTTTCAGTTAATTTGATCCCATATAAACAGATCTTTAAAAAGTGTGTCACTCGAGACAGATATTACTCACTACCTAAGATAAACTATTGGGAAATATAAATAAGATTTCTGGAAATATTTTGATTTATTTAGATTCAGAGTTTAGGGTCTGCTAAGGAAGCAAAATCAGCGCGCTATACAAAAATAGTTCTATCAAGAAGTGGTATGCATTGTTGCAGAAGTGAGTGAGTCCAGTTTGGGTCAAGTTCATGGATCAACAGTAAACTGAGAGTTTCTCTTGACTCCTGTGGCTGCAGGGACTGACAGCCAGGATCAGGAAGACTAATCAGGAAGACCACAGGTTGGTGGATGCTGAATGAATCTGAGATTGGCTGAATGAATCTGAGGTAGGCAGTCAAGGTGGCTTCTGGGATCAGCAGTTGATACAGCAGGAGGAGGTCAAGGAACCTGATGCAGGATCCAAATCCAGGAGTAGAGATGAGCTAGGTTCCACACACTGTCAATTTCTGCTAAGAAGAGACCACATCTGAGTGCAAACTCCCTCAATTGTGCCAAGGCTGTGACCAGGTTAAGGACATCTATTCTTTCCACTAATGCTTGGCTTTCTCAGAAAAGACCCCATCCTGGTGTGGACCACGTAATAAGGAAGAACTTCATTTCAAGAAAAAAACTTAGCAAGGAGGTGAACCCATCTAATCCAACTCAAGTCCATGGATCAGCTGCCAGCTGGAGTCCCCTCTGGACCTATAGGATTGTCAGAGAATGAAGAAGGAAGGACAAATGAAGAACAGGGAGATCATAGGTTGGTGGGTGCAGAGTTGCAAGGATCTAAGGTCAGCAAGGATATCCCAGGATTCTAACTACTTTCAGAGACATGAGAGAGAGAGAGAGAGAGAGAGAGAGAGAGAGAGCAATTCTCAGCAGCATCTATTTTGAACTCCACCCTCATTCCCACCCCCCACTGCCCAAGGAAATTTCCGTGAGCATTGCTCTGATAGACAGGTTAGACTCCATCCAGACATTCACAGGCAGCATGCTGATATAAAATATTACCATCACTAAGACCAATTGTTGTGCCTTAAGTAGTTAATTTTACCTAACTGGGGCCATGAAAACCCAAATTAGAACCCCAAAACTGTGAGGTATTTAGATGTACAAAGTTAATCTCAGTAACTACTCTTTATTGTTGAGCAAATATATGGACCTTCCAATTTTAACAATTCAAACTGAGAGAGCAGAGAAGTCCTCAAAGCTCTTTGCTCATCTTTGAAGTAATCCAAAGGAAAATTGTAAGCAATCAGAGCAACTCAAAACCACACAAAACTGCTAAACCCACATCCTAGAACAAACAGGCAAGATGAGATAAACTGCCCTCTCAGACTACTCTAAAGTTGTTGCTCAGAAAAACAGATCCTAAACATATACAGTGAAAATCCCACTGTACCCCCAGATAAAGCCACCTAGGATAGAAGACTGCTTGCAGAGGAAAGGATAATGTGACAAATGCAACATCCCATAATGAGTCCTGTTCAGCTTCCGGAACCCTTCACAGTCATCTCCATCTTAAATAGCAATTGTGTGCACACTTTATCCCAGTGCCAACTCATTCCAGTAAATCCCCTCTCCAGTTTCAGAAAACTTTACAAGGAGGCTTTATTTGCAAGTTTCCCATCATCTTATAAAATTATATAAAAGTTTGGTATGGGGAAACTGCTGGTGCAGCGGTGATTGCCTTGCAAGGTTCCTCTTTTTATTCCCTGAATGAAGGTTTATTCTTCTGAACTTTTCTCTTGTCATGCTGTTTTTACTTGATTGGAGAAAGAGGCCTCCAGGGTTTTTACCCTGCTAATTACAAACTTTTTATATAATTAATTGTTACTTAAGTGCAAGTTTGTAGAGAACATTGGTTCCCAGTATATATAGTATCTTGGTTGCCTGCTCCACAATTCCTACACAACTTACTTCTTGACAGTGATAGCACCCCCGCCCCCATGCAGCCACACAGTTCCCATGTTCTCTATGCTTCGACGGCTTCAACTCCTCCTTCTTTCCCATAACATCTGGTCTTCAGATGCTCTTCTTTCATGTAGTATTGCTGATCGTAACTAGTTAAAGCACATAGTTAAGATAAAAAAAAATACCATCAAGCAGGTTGAGTGTTGTTGTATGTATGTACTGAGTATACTCCCCTGTTAGTATTGTTCCTTTTAACTCTCATTGTTTGACATAAGTTAGAGGAACCAGGGTGGGTCAGTGTGAAAAAGGAAAGGCCTCTGAGGATCCCAGTGTCAGAGATTCTCAAGCTTCTATCAGACCGGGAAATCTGCCTGTTCTTGTTTGATTTTCCTTGTTTTTAATATTTTCACTTTGCTCTACAATTTCCTTGCATCTAGGTATTCTTATTGTGAATCCTCTCCGATCTTATTGTGAAGGTAAAATCCTATAGGAAATTATCACTTAGAGCTTCCCAAAAGATCTAGAATAGAGAGAAAACACAAGGGCCACCCTTTAAAAACAAGTTGGGGAGGGAAGTCTCTATCTCTCCCTGTTCCAGAATATTTATAAATATTTCCTTCTTCCTAAAGTCACACTAGTGCTGCTCATAAGAATTTAAGGTATTTGAACTCAGAATCATAAATATGTTATATTAAGCATCATTCTGAAGACTTATGTTTAAATAGAAAAAAACACCCCATAGATAATCTAGCACATATCATGTATATATAAACCATCTATGTATATTTGACAAATTAATGCAATGAAAATTGCTCAATCATTCAAAGATATCTACAGAGTACACATTTTTTGCTTCTTTTACAACAACTTCTGTAACTTCATCTCCTTTGAAAATAGTCATCGCAGATCCTGAAATACACTGATCATATTTTCCCTGATCATTATATTGATGAAAATATTTTCAGATACTGTAATATGGCCTTTAAACTTATAAATCATGTGTAGGGCTGAGCCCCGGCAGCATAGTGGTTGAGTGCAGAACTGCGGCCCATTGGCTTGGCAGTTCAAATCCAGCAGCAGCTCTCTGAGAGCAAGGCTGGGTAGCTCCCACGACCTCCAGAGGGCAGTGATGCCCCCCCAAAAAATAGGTGTAAAAATATTTACACACTGAAAACATTTAATTTTGCAGAATAGTATAAAAGAATTCAGAGCAAAGTGTGTGAACATGGTGTTAAATAACAATAATGAACATTTAGTATTAATAGGCAACATACTGTTGATGTTCACCAGTAGTCAAACTGCACCAAGCAAGTTCTAGTACCAATCCCACAGCAAAAAAAATACCATTCCTACTAAGGGTTAGACTTTCACAATTAGGAAACTGTACAAGAAAAAAAATCAAGTTTTCCTGTCTTCTACATAGGTCATATGACAATTTCAAAGGTTTTTACAATGGCTATTTTCAGGGAATGATACATTTAACTGCCTGATGTTATCAATAACATTCTTCATTTTCAAACAAGAGTTCTAGATAAATCTGTCAATTCAATTCAGTATTTTATGTAGGCATACCATCTAAAAATACCAGTGTCCTAAAATGGACTCAGTGACAGATTTTAATTTACATATTTACAGGACACATATATTTTTACCTTTGAAGGTTTGCTTCTATAGTCCTCTAAGTGTCCAAGGAAGTAATGGAAATGGAAGTGAACTTGAAACATTTAGTAGAAGAAGCTCATCTAGACTAGACTTCCTCCTCATCTCTTCACCACCAACCCTCTCAGAAAGATCTTTTTTTTTTATTCCCCAATGATTTTATTGGGGACTTTAACAGCTCTTATTACATTTAATGTATCATTTGTATCAAGCATATTTGTACATATGTTGCCATATTCATTTCCATTTTTTTTTTTTACTTCAGCCCTTGGTATAAACTCTTCTTTCACCCTCCTTTATTTTTTATATAATACATTTTATTGTGCACTCAAACAACTCCCATCATGATCCATATATACATCACTTGGTCTGCACCACATTTGGACACTTGTTGCCATCATCACTCTTAAAACATCCTCCTTCCACTTAGGCCCCCAGTAACAGCTCCCCATATTTCCCATTCTGCGCCCCTCCCCCTCCCCCATGTACCCTTAATAATTTACAAATTGCTGTTATTTTTTCATATCATACACGCTCCAATATGTCCCTTCATTTACTTTGTTGTTGTTCATGCCCAGAGAAGAGGTTATATGTAGATGCCTGAAATTGGTTCCCCCTTTTTGTTCCACCATCCTGGTGCCCTCCCAGTATCACCACTGATACCACTAGTCCTGAGGGATCATCTATCCTAAATTCCCTATGCTTCCAACTCCAGTGTACATTCCTTGGTCTAGCTAGATTTGTCTGGTAGAATTGGGATCATGATAGTAGGTGAAAGGAAGCATTTGAGAACTGGAAGCTACAGCCTCTTCCAGAGGGGTTGCAGGGAGATGAGCCAGTTAAGGTACAGCATAGTAATAGACAGATCTTTTTAAAGTTAATTTTTATGTTTAGGGACTCAGAAAAAAATTTAAGGACTTAAAAATTTTTTTTTGCCACTTTTAGAGGTTTGTAAAACATCTCAGTTTTTTACCAACACTTAAGGTGAAAACTCTATTACATAACATATCCTTTTATTCCCCTAAACTTTAACCCTCCTGCCAAAGTGGCTTAAGAGAAACAGCACTTAGAAAGACAATCAAGTTATTTGGCTAATTTGAATGTTTTAAGCAGATAAAGGCTGTAATTAAGAGATTGCTTAACAATGGACTTGTGGGAATTCCTTTCCCACCAGGAAACCACAGGGAACCTCAGGTGATCTATATTGCACTCCACTTTTGTCATAAACCAAGTCATTCATTAACTGTCATGAGGGTTATAAAGAGATGCCTCAGGCAAAAGAAACACTCATTTTAAGATGACATTGTGGTCACACCCTTATTCCTTCCTGGAAATCAATACCACGAATGAGGACTTTTGCTAAGAAACCAGAAGGAGCGTTTTAACTCTGGCCCATTGAGTGCTTGTGGTGGCATAAGAGGTTGTACACTGGCTCCCTCGCCACAGGTCAGCAGTTCCAAATCAGCAGTTGCTTCTCCTGTAAAGACGTAGTTTTGGAATCCCACAGAGGCACTTCTACTCTGTCCTATAGGGTCACGATGAGTCAGAATTGACTCTGGGAGAATGTTTGAGTAAGAGCATAAGGTAACAATGGGTAGAAATGGACTCAATAGCTATAGAGGGGATGCTTGCTTATTAAGCAGTTTCTGCTATTTAACTATGCAGTGAAAGGTCAAGGTCAATTTAGAAATTGATATGAAAATGGAACCTATACTGACTAGTAAGCATCATGTGAAGACAGATACGACTGAATGCCCTCAAACCAACTCCTTGTCTTTGAGTCAGTTCTGACCTAGAGGGTCCCTATTGATGACACGAGAAGGGAAAAATATCTTCCAGGGCTTTAGTAGAATGTCTTTCTTCTTTCATTTTTTCTGTCTTGGGCAACACTTCAACTGACTTCCTCATTCTCCATGAACTGGGCTAGTGGTTATACTGGGGGGTTAGCATGTGAAAACACTTGACATTTGGAAAGTCTCTCTATTAGAAAATATTCAACAAGCATGCAAACAAATAAATCCACGTGGAAGAAGCACACAAGCCTGTGTGATCCAGAGGTGTTACAGGATCAGGTATCAGGTAGAGGGTATCAAAAGATCCCAAACAAACAGTTATATCGACATGAAAGATAGCGGTTGGTGTAGAGATTCAAAGACCATCTGTAGACAATTCTAAAATATTTTAGAAGAACTAAAATGAAAACAAATATGACGTGCTACTCATAACATTTTGAAATGCCACAGGAGGATTAGAAGGAAAGGACAATTCAACCAGAATGCAGTATGTCACCCCCCTCCCCCCCGCCAAATACATATTAGTACACTACCTCCTGAATACTTCCTCTTCCTGTCTCTCCCCACCCCCAACCCCCACTACCATGACTCAGTTCTACCTTACAAATCCAGCTAGACATATATACATTGGTATAGAAAAGAGCTCTTAATACATGAGATTCAGGACAGATAAAACCCTCAGGAACAGTAGTGGGAGTAGTGATATTAAGAGGCCAGGGGTATGGTGGGTGCAGCAAATGGAAGGGGGAGAAAAGGGAAAACTATCACAAGTTTGGATATATAGTGCCCTTCAGGAGGGGCAAATAACAGAAAGATGAAGGGAAATAACAGTGTAAGATTCAAAAGAACAATAATCATATATTGATGATAACAGTTTCATAAGGGCAGAAGGGTACTGGAGGGAGGGGAAAAAAGAGGAGTTGATACCAAAGCTTCAAGTAGAAAGAAATTATTTTGAAAATGTTGATGGCCATATATGTACAAGTGTGCTTAATACTATTGAATGATGGATTGTTAAAATATTTGTAAGAGTCCCCAAATAAAATGATTCTTAAAAATGATTGACATCCTTATATATGTTTCTTAAGATGTTGTTAGATTACCTCAGTAATATATATGTGTGTGTGTATATATATATATTTGTAAAGCTTTTCATGATATTTTTGTAAGGTTTGGAACACCTATGTATTAACACTAAGATTCTGGAATTAGAAATAGAGAATTTCTACACATAGAAATAAAAACATATTTCTAACAAAATTCTCTAACCACGATGCATGTTGTTCTTCATTTGGAAATAGGTATATAAACATACCATAAAAATGTCCTTAATTGGAAAAAGCATAGAGATTACATCTACCCTGCCTTCTTGCCCAGGTCTTTATGTGAATATCAGTGTTACTAAGGAATAAGCACCGTGCCCCATCATCAGTGGCAGAGGTGCCGCCCCCCCACCCCCCATCACTCACTGCCCATTAGGTGATGTTGGTGTGTGTATCTTGGGATGCATGAGAATGAAAACAACACACTTCTCTAAAGTTCTAGTGTGCCTTACGGAAATTTATGCAGAGATCTTACCACAGTACATGGCATGAGATAAACATTTATTCAAGTTATTATATTTTATTATTATAACTCAGTAAGGTGATTAAACCCAATAATCCTGCAAAGAAAGTGTTAATATCCCCATGTGGCAGCTACATAATCTGTCAGCTTGCAAAGGGGTGTGTAGCCTGTCAATCAGGCAGTGAGGCCTCTGGGTGGACATGGTCTTCTCCAGGAGATTCTGCGAACGCCTGTCTGACTCTCTGGAGACAGGGCATACACACTTGCTGAAAGCCATCCTGAGGACAAGCCAGGTGAAGCTACATGGAGGAAGGCACAGCCTAGGAGCTAAAAGAGCCAGATGGGGACCCACACCCACACAGATATGCTTCTACCACTACTGGATCCACAAGACTTCACCCACTTTGTGATTTTCCTGCATTCAGTATCATTGTATGCTTTGCATTTGAGTATGAAGAGGAATTTATAGACCGGTATCAGACATGTGGGCTAATATCAGATTTATGGACTTGATCTGGGCTGGGATATTTTCTTAATATATAATAACTCTTCACATAAAGTTCTTTCTTGTTCACACATGAGTGTCTATGAATTTGTTTTTCTAGTCAATCCAGACTAACAAACCTTATTTTGCAGGTAAAGAAAGTGAAGCTCAGAAGATTTTGAGAACTTCCAACATAACCAAGCTAAATGGAAATTAGATTTGTCCTGTTTCAAGGTTCATATTTTTCTCCTTTATCATAATAAATAATTGTTGTGGTTTGTCCAATGTGAGAAGAAAGAATTAAAACCACAGTCCCCTCATTTAAGTTAAAAGAATCATTCAACTAAATAGCCTCTCAATTGGAATTTGTGAAAAAAAAGTTGTGATTAAACATTGATATTTATGTCAAAACACAATACACTTATCAAAGGACATTTCCTTTTCATGAAGCTGAAATACTGGGAGGTAGGCTTCTTTGAATAAGCAATTTTCTTCCTGTCTCTTTTTTTTGCAAGGTATTGTATATTTTAAGAGAATATTTTCTTCTTGCTGTCAACAAAGAGTAAAACTATAATGAGCTCTCTTTTATGCCAACTCATATTTCAACATAAAATTTAAACACATAACTCATTAGACTCAAATATTTGCCCAAATGTCCATGTACATTTTATTCTACAGCAATCTCTAAAGATAATCAGAAATAAAAGTTTTTAAAAAATTTCTCTAGTCCTGTATTAATTGAAAAAGTAGTGATCTCATCCTTGGCAAAAAGGTGCTAATATTTGCAATTTTTATGTAAGAGAGAAAAAGAGTTGACAGAACTAGAGATTTTCCTTTTTTTCCCTTTTTAAATTTTCCTCTTTTTATTTTATTCTTAAATGTTAATCACATTGTTAAACTGTCTTCAAACCATAGCACCAGGTTTGGGAGATAGATCAAGGGGTCAGACACTCCTTTCTTAGAGAAAACACATTAAGGTGTACACATGTTCCATTTCCACCAAATCAATGCCAACTCAAAATGTGACACCTTCAGAAGAGTGGTGGGTCAGTTTTAAAACCAAACTCGTGGCGATTGGGTTCATTCTGCCACAGAGGAAACCTCCTGAACAGAGGAGGGCTGTCCTGGGGGTCTAGGAGGCTGTACATCCTACCGGAGTAGAGAGTCCCAACTTTCTTCCATGAAGTGTTTGGTCACTTTGAACAGCTGGCCTTGTTTTCAGCAGCGCAGCCACATCGCTCACAACACCACAGCTTAATCACTTTTTAAACTTGTTTGCAACATGGAATTCAATGCAATATCATGTTTACCTTTGAGCGTGATTTAAAGAATCTGAGATTAAATGTATAAACAAAGATATTGTGGTAATGATTTTCTTTCTTTCTTTTTTTTTTTTCATTTAGGCATCACTGCCCTGGTGGTGGGAATAGGAGGCCCAGCCTTTGCTCCTGGGACCCGAAAATGAACCTCCATCCCAGTGGGCCACAGTCCCACGCACAACCACCAGGCCACACGGGCTCAGCTGGTAATGATTTTCTTCATGAAAATTAGCACAGGATTTTTCCTAAGAACGTGGAGGTTAGGTTAAATAAATCTCAAATACTCCACCTTTCCCCACTGCTGTACTACATTGTTAGAGTTTAATTACGGAAAGTTTCTACTTGCTTTATTTTATTATTAAAGAAATAGTCTCAGGAAAATAACAAAAAATGGATGTAATAAAAAAAAGCCTACCAAGTTGATAATTCAAATCATGTTGGTGTTAGAACTGTCGACATTTTGGTATCTGAGGTCAAGATTAGTTTTCTATTCTTGTGTGTGTGCTGATGTATTTAAACATCCACTTCTGATAATAAAAAACATCTCTCATAAATATGGGAGAGTATTATGTCTTAAGGGTATATATGCAAAACAACACTCAACATTTTATTAATGTTGAGACTGAAAGCATTCCCTTACAAACGAGAATGAGACAAGGGTGCCTCCTATCACCATTCTTATTTAGCATCAGAAGTCCTCATTGATGGACATCGAGCCAATACTGACGCACAGCCACCCTACAGAAGAGATGGAATGTTCCTTCTAGATTTCCAAGACTCTAACTCTCTATAGGACTAGAAAGCCCTATCTTCCTCTCTTGGCATCAGGTATCAAATAAGTAAAAATTATATCATTAGAAATGAGGGGTAGTACAGACTGGGGTCAAAGCCCATCAGTAGGTGAAGCAACATCTCTTTATAGAGGGGTAGCAGGGAGGATACAACAAGTCAATCAAGGTACAGTGTAGCAACAACGAAATATGCAACTTTCCTCTAGCTCTTCAATACTTTCTCCTCCCCACTATCATGATCCCAATTCTAACTTTCAGGTCCAGCTAGACCAGGGGATGTGCACTGACGCTGGAAACATGGGAATTCAGGACAGAAGATCCCTTCAGGATCACAGTGGTGATATCTAGAGGGTAGAGGGAAGGTGGAGTAGAAAGGGGGCACCAATTGTAGGGAATCTACGTAAAACCGCCTCCCTGGGGTATAGACGATAGGGAAGTGAGTAAAGGGACACAACAGACAGTGTATGATATGACAAAATAAAGATAATTTGCAAATTATTAATGGTTCATGATAGATGGGGAGTGGGTGGGAAAGGGAAATATGGGGAGCTGATACAAAGGCCCTAAGTAGAAAGAGGATATTTTGAGAATGATGATGGTAACAAATGTACAAATATGATCTGCACACAATTGATGTATGTTTTGATCGTGATAATAGTTGAATGATCCCCCAATAAAATGATTTTTTTAAATTAAGAAAATTAGCTGTTAAGTTGTTGGAAACACATTTTAATTCCTAATGTTTTTGCTTTTCTGAAATTTGTTGATTTGTGCTAAAATTAGCCTGACGGGTAAGCAAAAAAATAATCAGGAAATGACAAAAAGAGTAAAAAAACAAATAAAAAAAACCTCCAAAAAACACCATCTAAAATCCTGCCAATTAACGCTCTATTTTAAATCTTATTTTTATAAGATTTAAAACGAGTTACACAAAAGTTAGATATCACTAAGTTGTTGGTCTCATCATCATTTACTCCATCATGTTTAACTTACGAGTTCTTAATGAAAATAAAATTGAAGAGGGCTGAGTCCCAGTGGCGTAAGTGATTGAGTGGGGGACTGCAGCCCGCAGGATTGGTGGTTCAAATCCAGCAGCGGCTCTCAGGAGCAGTGCTGGGTAGCTCCCACAACCACCAGAGGGCAGTGATGCCCCCACCCCGGAAAACAACAACAACAACAACAACAAAAACAAATAAAATTGAAGAAAGGAAGATAATACAGAGCATAGCTCCCACCTCTTTTAGCCAGTTATACAAATATGTTCCATCTGAAAAGAGGTCATATTTCTTAATACTACCATTATTTCCTTTCTAGATTTCAGATGTTATTTCATGTGTCCAGTTAATTTACATTGTTAAGCGAACCTGATTGTCTTTTAAATTGTTATGTCCAGTTTTATACTGAATAAAACATCTCACCTCTATAGTCGAGTTCTTAAAGTATTTAAGGGGTATCCCTGCCCCCCGAAATTCAGAATTTTTCTGGGCATAGTAGAGCTTCTAAAGCACACATTTTTCCTGCCAGGCAAGCATCCAGCAACTCACTCTGAGTTACTGTACCCAGTGGCATTGCCTGGGAATTTTCTTTCTGATCACAGTGAATTTCTCACTGAAACCTCACTTTTGTGATGGCTACTAAAGACAAATTTTGTATCCTCCTCAGGAAAAAGGGCACCAAAACTATTGTGTTGTTAAAAACAGCTTACAAGTGCACTGCTCCAGAAACTGTTGTGCTGTTGAACATAGTTTAGATGGGCAGTTACAAAAGTGTATGAGTGGATTTCTCATTTTAAAATAGGTGAAATGTCAATTGATGGCAAATCTCCTTCTGGATGTCTGTCACATTCTCAAACATATGAAAATGTCTACTCATAGTGCACTTGAAGTTTATTCCTCCAGATCAGATTGTTAATCAATCTATTTAGAGGTTCTGAAGATTGCACAACAGTGTTTGACAAAAAGGTCTGAGTTGTGGCAGATGTAAAACTATTTATGCCATCACAACAATGTACCTACTTGTGCAGCCATCTCAAGTGTAGCATTGCTTGGCAAAACAAACAAACAAACAAAAACACATAACAGCATGCCTCTCTTGCCCCACGTACCTTACACACCAGACCTTACTCCATGTGACATCTTTATGTGTCTGTAAAGGAAGAGTAACATGAAAACACTGATTGGACTACACAGAAGGGGTGAAGAAAAACAAAACAAAACAAAGGAGACGCTGTCAGTCATCTAAGCAGATGAGTTTGAAAAATGTTTTCAAGAATAGAATCACAGATTTGACAAATGCATTAAGTGTATTGGAGTGTACTTTGAAGGCAATACTTTTTTTTCAATAAAAATACTACATACATAGCTTTGAAAAAATGCTTTAGGGGTGGGGACATATATGTATGTGTATATATATATATATATATATATTCAGTCCTACTTATACTGAAAACAATTTGAAGATGAATTTAGTGATGTTATTGAAAAATCCAGCAAAAGAGGAAGAGGCATAGCTATAATAAATGGTATATATTGTATTGCTATGATATATGGCATAAAGAACCAATTTCTGGGATATCACAAAGAATATTGAATGTATAGCTTCAACTATTTATGGTTCTTTTCTCAGACTGGCCACAGCAGAGGGAGGGTAGAATATCATTCTTTTAAATTGATACCAGGTGCTTCTTAACCATCACCATGTGTATTTTTGTCTTGCTGACCAATCCAAAGTGTTTGCCTTAAAAACAAACATCTGCTGCCCATTTATAGTAATTTCTACATGAAAACAAGCTTATCAACAACAACTTAACCTTTGCCAAAACTGGATTTGTGCTTCTAGAAAAATGATCTTTTGGGCCTAACTGTACTGTGATTTCTAAACCATGTCCTCAATATTTAATATTTGAAGAAAATAACAACAAAACATTATATATTTTTCTTTAAATAACTTTACAAAGATTGTTGTAATTTTTGTACCAAATCTTCCCAGATATGCTTGCATATATGCTGATATCTTCAAGATACAGGGGTAAGGGCAATCAACTGGGGGGTGGGGGTGGAGAGTAAACATAAACTTGTATCCTCACCACATTATTTTCAACATGATTTAACAAATAATACCAAAATATCATGCACTGGTGATAGAAGCAACAGTGTCAGCTTCAACATTCTTAAAAGATAACTAAAACAATACATTTTAGCTATGATTTTCATTGTAAGCAGTGGCATTTATGGCATTTTAAACCTTTATGCACTTGAGTCACAAAGAATCTGAAGGAAATTAGAGAGAAGTTAAAATTTTGAATCAGAAATGCCACTCCATCTTGAAAATGTTTTGTATATATTAGAAGAAAAAAGCCGTCAAACTTTCATCCATGGCACACAGTGTCTGCTGCACTTGCTTCTCTACACTGTGAAGATGAAGAATCTACCTCAGTGTCACCAATAAAGTCTAAACCACCATTATAAAGAACATATTGATAAACCCATCCATGTCCTACTCCTTTTATTCTCTGCTTGAAAGCTAAGTTTTTGTTAATGAACAATACAACTCTAAGAAGCATTCTATACCCACAAACTCAGTGCTGCCCAGTTGAAGCCAGCTCACGGCCATCCTATCAGACAGGGTAGAAATGCCCTGTGGGATTTTGAGAGGATCCCTCTGTACCAGAAGAGAAAGCCCAGTCTTTTTCCCATCCTACCACCTAGCCTTGACCAAGATTTGAATAGTCTCTCTCTCACAGCCAAGGAGCAACAAAAGAAGGCCTATCATTAAACATCTATGTGACTTTGTGAATATTTTTTCCATCATCCAGGAAGAATTTATATATATAAATATATATATATATTTATAAATATATATATATATATATATATATATATTTCAGCAGGCTGAGGATCATGTGTTCATATTTCTATCTTGAGCCTGTCATGACATTTTTAATATTGTTTTCAGGAATAATAAGGACCATAATATGTCAATCAAAATTCACTACCAGCAGGAAAAGGTGTTGGAAGTTGTTATGTAATCAGCATGCCTGTTTGAGAATAACACAAATGGCATTTTTCATGTCAATACTGAATTCTCACAAGTTTAAATCTCAGATTTCCTGTGCCTCCAGGTTGTCACAGAAGCCAACTCTCTGAGCAGCCTGAGTCAAAACCCAAGTGTCCCAATTGCCTAATGGAGAAATGATTCATTTCACCCTTCCAGAGCTCCTTCCTCTGAGCAATAGAATTATGGAGAGGGGGCACAAGGGAAGGGCAGAGCAAGGTATTTCTGACAGCTGCAGAATAGAGTAGACTGCACAAGCTCTCAGTCCTTGCAAGAGTTTAGATTCTCGGAACAGACATCCACACTCAGGATGAAAACTATATATTGACAGGACACTACTCAATAATCTCAATCTTGCCCACCAAAACCTCATTTCCTAAATGGCCAGATGTTACCTACACTCTACCCTGAGCTTATTTGGGTGAGTTGTTCTCCAACTGAGTATTTTTTTCCACCAGAGGGAGAAATTTTATTTTAAATAAGTCAAAAAAGAAGAAAATTCATGTATTACACTTTTTACTTAGCAGACTTGCCACTTGCTTATGTACAATAATCCTCTCTCTAATATGCTAATGTTCATTTATTTACTATTTTGCCAGTGTTGAATGAATCTTGCATCTGTAATAAGTGAAAATTAAATCAAGATGCAGAAACTTTTGTTCTATGCACATTTCCAAGTTTAGCTGCTAGTAGTGTGTTAGAGTTCTAGACTACTGATAAATGAATAAGTGATCAGCAATTTTGCTATTTCATATGTCTTCCGCATATATTGGTCCCGTTGCTACCTGTGATCACGTGGGCTCAGATTCAGCTGACCCAGTGCACAACAGCAGAAAGCTCCAGCCAATGTGTGTCATGCATGTAATTGTTGGTATGCTTGCACCCCCTTTCTTGTACATTTCCATTTATAGATAATTTTGATGGGCACAACCCATATAGCATACAATTCAATAGTTCAATCATACCAAGAAGAATAAAATCATTGCCACAATACATTTTAGAAGTTTTCTTTCTTGTACTTTTTGTAATTAGCTCCCCGTTTCCCCACAACCTCCCTTACACTCCTACTAGGAAACGATTAATCCAGGTACTGTTTCTATCAATTCAGCCATCTGGGATTTCATATACAGAAGAAAAAAATCAAAACAAAGCACCAAGAAAGCTAACAACAATTACAAAATAAAATAGAGAACACTCTAATTGAAAAGAAACCGAAAATAGTAAAAACTAGAACTTTAACATGGCTCTCAATGAAGATCAAATGATAAGATATAGGTTAATAAGTAGCTATATCTGCCATAAATCACTTTCCAAAGCCCTGAGTGAAATTTTAAATGAATTGGTTAATAGAGTTTGTGGGGCTTTTCATACAAAAGTTCTCTCCCAAGTTTCACAATTTGAGTGGCTTATTAGTTAGTGTGATGTGGTTAGTGTGCAGAGAAGTCAAAACAAGGGGGAAACTGGTGAGGAAAGAAAGAGGATGAAGAAGAGGAGAAAGAGGCAACAAAATAACAGATGGAGATAAAAACTGTATTTAAGTACACTGACAAAATACAAGTTGGAAAAGTTGGGCCACTAAAAAAAAGAGGTAGGAAAAGGAAGTAGAAGTATTATCTTTATCGATTTTTCTATTTGATTGGAGGAATTTTCAGGTCTCTGTTACACTATAACTTCCTTTTTTCCTGAAGCTTTCAGTTACTCTGAAAGTATTTGAGAACTTCAGAAGAGTACATAATATCTGATGAAGAAATATTTTAAATAGCTTTTCCTATTTATCATATAGAAAAATCACTTGAAAGTTGCTTGGAATTTGAATCTGTGGAGCCCCACCCTTAATCTAACATGTGATTTAGATTATGACACTGCTTTAAGTTTATGAATAGTTGTTGATCAATACAATCCTCCTCTATACTTTATTAAAAATAAAACATATTCATCTCTATATAAAAGTAGTTATGGAACAGAATGGAAAACAGAAAGTAGTAGTTAATGAACTAAAAACACACACAAAGAATTTTACTAATTGGAAAACACTGTTTTGTAAAATACAATGTCATTTTATATAACCCCCAAAAGGTATCAGCTACTAATTAAATTAAAATATACAATAAATCATGTTCCAAGACTTCAGAGATGTTTGTGGTTTTGCCCCAAACATGAGGGAAACACAGAAGAACCAAAAAACAAATTAACATAATTGTCCTCTTCAAAAGTATCAAAGTAATATTGAAACAGACTGACAGACAGGAGGAAATTAACAATAAATAACAATGAAAAGCAGTGTGGGTTAGTGGATAGAATCCAGAAACACGAGACAAAATACTAGTCAAATTCATGTAAGTTCTGAAATTTAGTAAAAAATGACAGCTTATTATTGATAATTATACTCATGTAAGATATTTGTAATGAGGGAATAAAATAAATATACTATTATATTATTTTAGTACATTTTCTGTAAGTCTAAAATGAATTCAAAACAAAAAGTTGTGAAGATTTCAAAAAATGTTTATGTTGGATTTATTTCAAATGACTAACTTTGAAGACACTGACATAACATAGATAATTACCTCCAAATGTTCTGAATGCATTTGAGTAATTTATTCATAACTTGAAGAACAATATTGAGTGATAAAATGTGTCATGAGCAAGGTATGTAACCTCTGAGTTCTAGCTTTGATTCTGAACAAATTAATATCTGAGCTTTTCTCAAAATAGGTGCTGGATCTCAGGTCTTTCAATATGCAAGTTGAGGTTTTGGGACTAGGTGGTTTGTAAGAGTCATTTCATCCCTAATTGCCTTAGTCCTGATCTGAACTAATCACAATTTTTCAAAAAGTGCTGTGTTAACTGAAAATAAGTAAGGTGCCCAAAGTGATTAATAGTTTTAATTGTTTCATATGTGTACACATATATCCCGACACAATCACAGATTAGCTCTCTGTGTAATCATTTTAGAATAAGTCATACCACTGTGAAAACTGTGTCTCTTCTGTGTTCACATAGTGTTTAATTTTTCATTTGCACATAAAGATGCCAGGTGTTAGTAGCATGACGATAAAACTCAGCAGTTTTTTTTGCAAGAATAGCACTGTTTCAAACCAATTCTGGAGGGAAAAAAATTAATCAGGCAGAAATGTGATGGAGATATATTCATATGTTTTATGAGCTATTCCTCCCTGCCAAAATCCCAAATTGTAGTTTTTGTAGTCTGTTGTAATTGATGAAGAGCAGTCACTAAATAACATGTGAGACAATGTCACAGAGGAAAACCATCCCAGGACACATAAATTCCCATCTATAAGATGTTTTTCCCCCACAGTCTATGTGAAAATGTATGCCCAGAAATAAGGAGAAAACAACATTTTCCCCTCCTCATATTGTCTTATTAAAATATTTTTGTTGCTTCTGTTAAGAATATCCGTAGCAAAAACCTGCACCTATTCCAGTCTACTAGCACTGCTCCGTGACTGACTACGTTCTGAGTTGTTTCGCCAACATCACCATTCCTTTCTGAGCTGTCCTTTCTGCAGTGCTGGCTAAGGTTTCCGTCTTTTCTGAAATTGTCAAATTGATTCCATTACCATTTGGTTTTAAGATAAGGTGACCAGATGTCCCATTTTTTAAACAATTTAACAATGCCCTGCTGTGTTTTAAAAATTAAAATAAATATGTTACCATACTATTTTTGCATTCTATGAACATGTTTGTTGCTCCACATAGAGCAAATTTTTAATCAAGAACCACCACTCCCTCCCAGTCCACGGTGTCCCACTTAAAATCTGGTTACTTTATAAATTCAGGGGAATATTTTTGGATTAAGTTTAAAGATTATTTGGGCACAAATGTTCTGGAATTTCCTCCAGACTCCATGGCTTTCCCCTCAGTTCTCAAGTGAAAGAATGATGATTAGAGATTGCTCACAGTGTCTTTACAGCAGGAAGGTGGCAAACAAAAGTCTCTTGTTGTGAAAAAGACGGACAATATGGTGCTTGGTTTCAGCATATTACCCCTCCATATTTGAAAAATCAAAATGTAACTCTTTGTCTTTACAGTCTAAAGTACAGATATGCTATCAAAGCTGACCAAAGGAACCTCACTCATAAAGCTAAATCCTTTGACATAAAAGCCTAACAGGTCCCCCCAGTGAATAAGACAGTGTGGGGCAATTTTGTTATGGAAAGACATTCACTCTCAGTGATGTGACAGACCTTATTTCAACAGATACTGAATAATTCAAGGGTGAGAATTTACTGAGCTGGGATTAAAAAATATTTCCTAATCATTGGAGAAAAGTCAGAGGGCTGTAGGGGTAAACTTACGTGGCTGATTTAAATCTGAAGGCTTGGATTGACCATCTTTGGCTAGCTTTTATGTTCATTTTGTCCTCAGACTCCTTGGAAAGGAAACTCCGACAAGTGATACCCTCTGGGTGGGAGTCAGGGAGACTTCCCATAAGTAACAAAGGAGACACTGTTTTCTGAGTCTTGTTCCTTGAAGGTGGGAATGTAGGAAATGTCTAGACTAGCCGAGGCTTGAGGTTATTCCTTGTGGTAAATCAATTATTACAAATAAATTCTCTAGATGTTGAAGCCTTCAGGAGGCCAGCCAAGGGATTGTAGTTCTATTTCATTTGTGGAATTCCATTAATGAGTTCATAATTCAGCCTGGCAACACAATGAGGGAAAGTTGCAACACTTGCAAAGAGGATTCATGCTGCTAGGTATAGGTAATCAGTACTACTCAACCAGGACACAGCATTGCATAATGCTAGGGGGATGATTCACATTGCTTCCCAATGAGGTAGTGCTGGGGTACTGCAATTCAGCCAATCTTATCCCCCTGTCTCCTAGGCTTTGTGTACGCTGGATTTTTAGATATTAGTTTGCTTGCATCTGGGGACGGGTAGAATGAGAAGGAATTCAGGTGGTGGGAGAGAAAGCTGAAATGAGAGAAAGGAAATGTTAGGGGTGGCAGAAACAATTAAGAAGCACCAAAAAAATCAGCACTGAAAGTACCCATACAATGGTCACCATTTGGAACTTTGTTTATGTTATAAAACCAGTCCTGGGTGGCACAAACCATTGAGTACTCAAATACTAGCCCAAAGTTTGGCAACTCAAACCCAGCATGCAGCCCCAGGTGTTGGCCTGGGAAAACTTAGGGTCCAGATCTATTTTGCACAAATGGCATCACCATGAGCAGGAATCAAATCTACAGCAGCTAACAGTGTGAGTAAGCAATCCTTGGGTCAACAATGATCCCTTCACACATGAGACCGACTGACTGAAATTCGACCCCCGTTCAATGAAGTTTGAAATAAGGAATGAGAGGATGATTTCACCATGGTTCCTAGGTGTGTTTCCCAGGCTAAGAGCACTAACAACCTGGGAACTTGTTAGACATGCAAACGTTTAGGTTCCACCCTGATCTGCCTAATGTGAGTTCTGAAGGAGGGGATCCAGAAAGTCTGCATTTCTATCAGTCCTTCAGGTGATCTGCACTTCAGCTCAATTTGAAAACCTCTAGTGTTTAGACTGAGCATGGAAATGTAGGATGTATGGCCAACTGAGCAGAAGCTGAGATTTTTGATGAGGGGGAGATTGTGTATTGATCAGGCTTACGGTACCTGGGAGATAAGAGTCTAGACTTCATTTGAGAGGACAGTTCTGGCAATCAGCAGCTCTTCTCAAATCTCCAGTGGTAAGTTCAGGGGCAAAGGCAGGGACAAATTAGCCCCTTACAGACCTAAGTCTAAGTGCAAGTATACAAGAATTTATTTTTAAAGTACAAATCTTGGTTTCCTGCTTTAGACTAACCTAGAATGTATCAGGTCAAATGTTTGTCCTCTCATCTCTCTGGAAGTATTATGTGAAACAGGTATTTGAAGGAAAATTGGAGAACTATCTCATACATTCCTTCTCATGAGTGTTTGAAAAGCTAGACCTTTCCAGAACTTAACCTAAGACAATGATACATTTCTCACTCTAAAAATAGGGTTTTTAAAATTCTGTACAAATCATCTGATTATGTTTCAATGTCATGTGTATAATATTGAATACTTTAAAGCATATAAACCTTTGCAGCTGGTGCATTCTTGGGATATATCTTCTTGATCTGTATCTTCTTGGATACAGGCAGTTTAGAAATAAAAAAGTGATGCATTTACTTATCAGGAACATATGAAATGATTTCAAAGTTATCCTCAAGAAGAGAGGATATCCCAAAGTTAGTCCCAAAGTTATTTCACAATTTTACACTTAAAGTGCATAAGTCTTAGAATTATAAGAAGTTTACATGGGTGAATGCAACAAGATGCTTAGAATAAAGCAAAGATAGATTAAAACATCATGAATTAAAAATCATCTATATACTGTGATGAAATCATTCACCACTTAAAATAAAAAATAAACACGGATGGTGATATCAAGTAGATGATAAATCCAATGATCCAGTGACAAAAAGAGAGGAAATATTGACTATCAATATAAAAGCACAACCAGGAAAGTTCTATACAATGGTGTCATCCCCCACTAGAGGGATGATAAATCCCTGGAACACTGAATGTTCTTCATTTTTCCTCAGCCTGGCTCAGACATCATTCATCAGTAGTTATGCTCCACCCTGCTGAGCCTAGACCACTTTATCTGAACTACAATCTACAATTAAGGTGGTTAAATTTTCAGTCACAACTAACTAGTGTCACACCCAATTAACTTTCCCAGATACTTTTCTAATTAGCACCAACAGTTCAACCTATCAAAAAACAGCAGCACAAAGTGGTATGATAATAGGACGGCTTCTAAGAGCATTAATTTATTTTGACAATTGACATGCGAAAAAAATTCCAGGGGAAAAAGGATTCCACTCTATTTTGTCTTTGCCACTTGTAACATAGTTTCTTTCTAGGGATCTAATTTATTTGACAACTTAAGAGAGGCCATCTTTATTATCCCATATCTGAATTATATATATATGCACATATATAAAACTATATTATAAATAATAATACCAGATTTCCTTTTGTCAGAAGTGTTTTTCACTGACGGGTGAGATTACATCAGAAGAGATGCCATAAGCAATGATTTGTCACCCCCTGTCACATTAAACAAATCTCTGAGGTAATCAATAGGTTATAGGGCAAGTAGGCACAAAGTTTTTTTCTCCTACCTCCTGACATCAGGCACTAATTTATATAAGTAAAAGCTAACATGGATTTTTATTGAAAATAGCGAGAGAGAGCATAATTCAATAAAAACTCGGAATTACTATAAAATAGCTAAATGCTCATTTAAAACTTACCCACATATTTTTCTCCTCCTGTTAATATTTTTCTGGATAGGCTCTATTATTATGAGTGAGGGCACAGTGATGGGGTGTGTAGGGGGCATGGGCAGCCATTGGGTTGCCCAGCAACCTCTCCCTTTCTTTGGGCACAAATATGTGTCCCCACCTGCTTCTTGATGAACTTGAACGCCTGCTTGTCCTTGGAGACCTTGAGCAGCTCCACGGCCCTGAGTTCAAAAGGCACAGAGCTGCACCCCTCCCAGGTGATGCCCGCACAAAGTTGGTGTGCTTGGGGAGGCGGCTGGGGCTTAGCTTGCTCACACTCTTGGACACCTTGTGAGACCAAGGCCATAGATTAGTGAACAGCCACAGATACTGACTGCCCAGTATGGAAATTTTTCTCCTTTTAGAAAACTGTAAAAAAGAAAGTTCTAGACACACGAATGAGGTAAAACATATTACAAAATTTCAGGTAAATCTGAGAAACGAGTGGCTGCGGCTATGGAGACTGCCCTGCCTCACTCCGGTCCTCCACCTCAGATGGCTTCCTGATTCCTGTTCTCTGGTGCCTTTCCATTTTCTGGAGTTGGTAGTGAGTAGTTGATATTTTCATCCTCACAGTAAAGATCCCATTTAACAATAGCAATGATATTCTTATTCCAAGTCTCCTTTAGAATCTGGTTTGTATTTCAGGTAGTTATAGGGGGGACAGTGAGGTTAAATTCCTTTAAAATTTTGAGACATTAAACATGGGATACACAGACACTTCCAAAATATAATGGAGATCAAACTCATTTTATGACATGAATATAACTCTCATACCACATCCAGGCAAAGGAACCACAAAAGATTAAAAAACTCCAGACCAGTACCCCTCATATAGATGAAAAAATTCTCAACAAAATCTTGGCCGATATACTCAATAATAACAAAACAATATACACCATGATAAACTAGGATTTACACCATCTATGTAAGGTTGGTTTAACATTAGAAAATAACCAATGTAATCCACAATATAAACAATTTAAAAATAAGAACTACATGAGCATATAAACAGATGCAGAAAAAGCATTTGACACTATCCAACAACCATTTTTAGTAAAAAAAAAAACCTGAAAAAATAAATAGAAACAATTTTTCTCAACATATTAAAGGAGATATATACATATATATTTAGAGAGAGAGCCATGCTTTTCAATTTCTCAATAAGCTAACACTGAAAGCATTCCTTCTGCAAAGAGGAAGCAGATGATGATGGCTCTTATCACTACTCTTACTGCACATTGTTACGGAAGTCTTGGCCAGAATCATTATACAACATAATGAAATCTAAGGAATCTCAATGGGTCAAAAAGAAGAAAAACTCACACTGTTTGAGGATGATAGAATTTTATATGCAGAAAACTGCCAAGCTGAACGCCAAAATGTTGAAAACAATCAAAAGATTTGGCAATGTAGCAGTATACTAGGTTCAAATACAAAAATCAATTGTATGCTTCTACATTAATGCAAAGAGTTCTGAAACAGAAAGCAAGAAAACAATACCATTTATAATAGTAACACAAAAGATGAAATTCTTAGGAATCAACTTTAGAGAAATGAGTGACTCAAATAGAAAAAAGTACAGAACACTGTTAGAAGAAACCATAAGGGACCTATATAAATGGAAGAAGGTTCCATGTTCGTTGATATGCAGGCTTAACATTGTGAATATATCAATAAGCAATCTAAAATACAATTCCATTACAGATGTTATGGTAGTTGGATAATTTTAAATCAACTAGACACCCCTGGTTAGTGGTGGAGACAAACTCACCCATCGAGTACCAGTCCGATGGTACTGCCTTCCCGATAGTACCCCTTAAGACTGATTTCTGTATTTCAAACTCAAACATTTTCAAAATTGTCACTTTGAAAAGAAGTGAAGTGAAGAGAGAGGCAGGATTTTTTATTCCTGTAAAAGCTAGAGTCCTGGAAACATACAGGGAAATTCTATGCCACTCTTGTAGGGTCACTATGCTATGGCACTGGTTTGATGACAACAACCTTGGTTTGTGGAAAGTGAAGAGAGAATTCTTTGAAGAAAGATTAGAAATGTGAAATCATCACCTTTAAAAATGTATTAACACCCCCCCCCCCCAAAAAAAAAAGGGCTGAGCCCTGTGGCGTAATGGTTGTGCACGGGACTGAGGCTCACTGGGTTGGAGGTTTAAATCCAGCAGCAAGGCTGGGCCTCCTACTCCTACCACCAAAGGGCAGTGATGCCCCCAAAAACAAACAAACAAAAAAAAACACCAAAAATATATTAACTAAACATAGAAATTTTTGAAAAACTATAGCTTCACATTTCTATTTTGAGTGCTTGTTTGTTTAAAAAGTTCTCTATGATCCTGTGGCATAACTTTTCAACTTAAACTCATAAAATGTCAAATCTACTTTACATATTAGAAGTCAAGGGGGCAGACCTCCCCCCCAGAAGAATTTACTTCAGTGGACAGCACTGAAGCTGCAGCCCAGGGACAGGGGCACCTCTGATCAGATCAAACAGGAGCAAGTGAAGGGGAGGAAGAGAGAGTGGAGCGCATTCAGACCCTCCAAGCCTTGAGGACCAGATTCCCACTAAAAGCAGTCAATCCATAGAGAATATCATATGGCCGACCCCATCATGAAACACAATATCCCTCACTGACCCATAGACATGGGGGGGGGGCAACACTGGAGATAAAGTGTGGGAATTGCACCCAATCTGACCCCACCACACCAAGAAGAAACACTAAATAAGTGTAAGAGAATAGCAAGGGGGCAGAGCAAGGAAGTCCAGAAGGTGTACCAACAAATAGACTTTGGGACCAGGGTATGGCACCCAATCAGAATCAACTGAAAACTACTCCTAAATGCCAACAAACAGGTTGTTCATTTTTGTCGTTGGTTTTGTTATTGTTCTGTTTTCTTTTGTTACTTTGTCTTGCTTTGTCTTGTTTTTGTGCCTGTTATTATTTCCACAGGTCTATCTACATAGGATAGGCTGGATACACAACCTAGAGGAGAAAACAACAGGATCGAAGGTTCTGGCAGGATATGGGAGAGGGGAAGATGGGGGAAAGGAAGTAGTGTTTACAACCCCAAGAACAAGGGGACAAGTTATCAAAAATCGGTGGTGAGAAGGGTATAGGAGCTTTGGTAGGGTTTGACCAAGAGTAATGTAACCAAGAGAAATTACCAAATGAAGACTGAGCATGATAATTGGACAAGAGGAAAATAAAGGGAAGTAGAGGAAAGACATAGGAGGCAAAGGGCATTTATAGAAGTCTAAATAAAAGCATTTACATATGTAAATACATTTCTATATAGGATAGGAAAAGATATTTATGTGCATATATTTATAGTTTTAGTAGTAAGGTAGCAGAAGGATATTGGGCCTCTACTTAAGTACTCCCTCAATGCAAGAATACTTTGTTCTTTTAAACTGCCATTCCATGATGCTCACTTTCCCGCCAAGATCACTGAAGACAAAGTGAGTGCATAAGCAAATGTGGTGAAGAAAAATGATGGTTTCTGGCTATCAAAAGATATAGCTTCTAGAGTCTTAAAGGCTTGAAGTTAAACAAGCGGCCATCTAGCTCAGAAGCAACAAAGTCCAAATGGAAAATGCACACAAGCCTGTGTGATCACAAGGTACTGAGGAGATCAGGTGTTGGACATCAAGGAACAAAAATCCTAACACTGTGAATGAGGGGGAGTGCAACTCAAATCCCATCTGTAGGCAACTGGACATTCCCTTACAGAAGGGCCATGGGGAAGAGACGAGGCAGTCGGTCTGTGTATAACTACAATGAAGCATACAACTTTCCTCTAGTTCATAAATACTTTCTCCCGACACTGTCATGATCCCAATTCTGTCTTGCAAATCTGGGGATGTACACTGTACAGATAGGAACTGGAAACACAAGGAATCGTGTGAGTTCGATTGCATTGAATCCAGGACAGATGATCCCTTCAGGACCAGTGGTGAGAGTGGCAATAGTGCTAGAGTGGAGAGGAGGTGGGGTAGAAAGGGGGAACCGATTAAAAGGATCTACATATAACCTCTTCTCTGGGGGATGGACAACAGAAAATTGGGTGAAGAGAGACATTCAACAGTATAAGATATGAACAATATACCAATAATTTATAATTTTCAAGGGTTCATGTGGTGATCATGTGCTTATATTAATTTCATGATTGAGATGTAGGGGTGGAGTATGGCCTGTTCATCTGGAGATAGCCATTGAGTAGCCAATGAGGCCTCTGTGTGGGCATGGCTTTCTCTTGAGACTTCAGGGAAATCTCACGATATTTCCCTCATGGAGATGAGAAGCTATCTCCCCAGTGGTTGGGAGTTAGTCTCAGAGACAACAAACTACGGACAAGACAAGATGGCAGTGTTCCAGGAGCTGAAGGAGCCAGAGGAGAAGCCACGTGGCCTTCCCCTGATGGAACCAGACCTCTGAAGCTGGAGAAGCCATGGGGAGACCCCTACCAGCACTGAGTTGTTTCTACCACCACTGGATGCTGTTGATGAACCCTGAGCCCTAGAAATGAGGAGCCATGAGAGGACCCCTGCCAGTACCCGGACTCTGCATCCACTGGTCTGTGACTTTGTGAGTCAGAAGGATACATTATAGACTGGTATCGGGCATCTGGGCTAATATCAGATTTATGATTATGAACTGGACTGGGTTGGGATGTTTTCTTAATATTCCATTCCTTTTGTATAAAACCCATTACCTTATATCAATATGTGAGTCTATGTATTTGTTTCTCTAGCTTACCCAGACTAACACAGTTCATGAGAGGGAAGTAGAGAGCAGGAGTGAGAAGCTGATATGAAGGGATCAAGTAGAAAGCAAATGTTTTGCGAATGATGATGGCAACAAATGTAGAAATGTACTTGACACAATGAATGGATGGATGGATGTAAGAATTGTATGAGCCCCCATTAAAATGATTTTAAAAAAAGAAATAGAGGAGCAGGGTAGGTTTATGAATGGATATGCAACAAGTATATCATTGGTATCTTTAAATACCTTTAAGCAACATTTGGTATGCAAACATGGCCAATGTTAACATTAAACCAAAAGGAAGTCTGTGAGTTCAGGCAAAAGCTATTGTGAAGAAAAGTGGATATGCAGCGTTATTTTAGGATAGATTTCAACTTGGGGGGTAGATTTTAACTTTGAAAGCTTTTTTTTAACCCATCTGTGCTTAACATGTTGTATGGAGAACAAATCAAAATAAGAATAAACAATTACAATGCAATAGAACTCTCAGGATTTGACCATTCATATGCATTTACCTTTAAGAGCTGGAATCTAAACGGGTTAGTTACCAAATTACAAGTATGTGGGTGTTCTACATTCTAAATGTACAGCCGCTCTTCTCATACGCATTGAGATGAGGTGCACTTTTTCTAGTGCTGAACGCAAGGTAGATAATTTTGTTTATGGTTTGACTGACAAGAGAGGTCAGCAAACGGACATCAAATTCTTTTCTAGTTCCCTAATTTGCAATTTCAAAAGGAAGAAGCAATGGTTGTTCGTTTAAAAATCAAAGAAGAATGCAGGCCTTAGAACTCCTTATGCTCTCGCCTTGAAATCCATTTTCTTGTGAGAACTTGGTGTGACAAATGCTACAACTACACAGAGGCGGATCACAGCGTCACCGCACTTTCTCTTTTCCTGTACAACTTTACTTCACAACCTTCCTAAGGACCCTGGTTGTTTCAGGACTTTCTTCTCCCTAAGCCAAGAAAGCTCACAAGATCAGTTCTACCCTGCCCGGTAGCCTCATAATGACTTGGCATCAACTTGATGGCAAGGAGTTTGGTTTTGTTTTTTGGACAACCTACTCTAATGTCTAATTTTATGGGAAAACTGACCCCTACAGTTTATGTAAATGCCAAAGCTGTTCTAAAGTGACCTTAATAAATTCTTGGCTCAGAAGTTTAATTTATGTGCATTTCATAATCTTATTTCAGAGTAAAATAACCAACCCATTTCTCCCTGATCTTTGGCATTCAAATTATTAGATTTAAATATTGAAGTTTGTTAAAAATGTAACATTTTTCTCATAACACTCAATACTGTGGCTTCTTTTTGCATATCCAAATTCCCCTTTCTTGAAAAAACTTCCTTTTAAGAGAATCTAATTAGTTATTAATGCTATTGGTTATTTTGCATCTTCAAGGAAACCAACAGTGGAGTGCTGCTCTTTTTTCTATAAAAGAAATAGGAACTATTTTTACCTTTTAAAAAATTGTTTTATCTATTTATTTATTTATTTTAGAAAAAAGTCACATACTTTCAAAGAGAGTTTTAGGCTATGGATCTTATAATTTCTTCTTTTCAAGTCGTACAGCTATTTAAAAGTCACATTTATTGTTATTGTAGGGACAATAATTAAGGTCCAACAATCATTAATAATTATTAATAGCATTAATAGTTATGGCTAAGCTGGAGCTAAGCAGGCATTCCTGTGTGGACAGCTTTCTCCCACAGAGAGCCACGGCAGTGTAGCACAACCCAAAATGGTATGACTTCTCCCGGTTCCCTTCCTGTTATCTGTGTTCTTTGTGTACTAGCTGCTTGATTAGGGAGAAAGATGAGACTTTTGCTTTTACAAAAAGTTCTTGAAGCCCACAGGGGATGTTCTACCCTATCCATAGAGTCTTTATGAATTGGCATCACCTTGATGGTCATGAGTTTGCTTTGGAGCAGCTGAGTACTACTGGTTTCAGCCTTGGTTCAATCGACCACCTCACTGGCCCTCTGCATGGGAATGATAAGAACGATG
>PVJH01023867.1:0-34084 GCA_004026705.1 Nesogale talazaci
CTGGTGAAGAATATTGAAAGTCCCCTGGACTGCCCAAGGGACAAAGACATCTTTCTTGGAAAGAGTACACCCAGAGTGCTCCTTTGAGGCAAAGATGGCAAGAGGCAGTCTCACATACGTTGGCCATGTTATCTGACGAGTCCAGTCATCATGGGAAGGAAAGTGGAAGGGCAGAGGAAGGAGGAAGGCCCCCTCCAGAAGGAGGACTGGTGCAGAGGCTCCAGCGATGGACTCAAAGCCCAGGAACATGGCAAAGGGCTTGGGTGTGAGTTGTTCTGTTAAACCCAGGATCCCCCGAAGCCGGAACGGACTGGCTTGCACCAGACAAGAACAGGCATTTCTAAAGCACTTTGCACCCACTGACCATGCATACCTCACAGTTCTGTGAAGGCATTTATGGTTAGCTACAGTTTACAGATGAAAAACCTTAACCGTGTCTAATTGGCTCTGCTTTAAGAATGGACTCTTACTTGGCTGTACCTTTGATGCTTGGTGAACTCCTTCTCTCTCTAGGTCAATGGAGTCACATGGAAATTCATTTCCTGTGGGTCAGTTGTTCTCTGGGGAGATTTGTCATGAGTCCCCCACCGCTGACCCCCCAGTATCACTCCCACCCCAAACATGGCTGCATTGCTTACCAGCATTGACCTAGAAAGGGTCACTGAGAGACGGAGACTAGGGTGGATGGAAACGGACGTCATGCTTAGTAAAGCTGGGGGCAGCGAGACATAGGGCGTCCCTCAACAAGATGGACGACAACAAGCAGCTGAAGCAACGGACTCAAACATGGCAACGGAAGTGAAGACGGCGCAGGGCCGGGTCATGCTTCCTCCTCGCCTGCGCTGGGTGGCAATAAGTAAGGACTGACGTGGTGGCACCCATGGACGGCTTCACAGATCTTCTGATGCGAGAATTCTATGGATGGAGTTTTAGAAACAGGGAAGTTCCCCTGGCTCAGACCAGAATAGAGGCAGACACCCCTTTCATTCGCCTCCTGAGTGAGGGGAAAGAAACTGGAGGAGAGGAGGTCATTGCCCCTGCTCCCAGTGGTCAGGACCCTCCAAGGCCACCTTGATGGGGCTGGACTCCCTCCGTCCTCAGAGAGGAAAGGAAGGTCTGGGGCAGGGCAGGGTTCTGTGAGACAGGGACAGAGGCCAAACCACAACTCTCTTCCCAACGTCAATCCCAGGCCAGCTCTCGTGGGAATTGGACAACCGCTTTTCCCTCCTCTTTTTGCTCCAATGGGAACTGCTGCTTCTAACTTGACACCCTGTCTGCTGGATTCACACAATAACAATATTCCAACAACAGCAACAACAACATCAAATTGAAAAGGGGCCGGAAGAGAAATGTCAATCCACGATACTCGGCTCAGTAGCTGAACACCGAGTGTCTTTTAAAAATGATTTCAACAATTATTATACATAAGTGACATTGGAAGTTCAGTGGTAGACTTCTTCCCTTTCATGCAGGGGCCGCTGGTTTGAGTCCCAGACAGTGCACCTCATGCACTTGCCCCATAGCGGTGGTTTCTGAGCTGCTGACACTGAGCAGGTGCTCAATGGTGCTGCCCAGCGAAGAAGGGTGATGGAAACTGGCCTAGTGATCTCCTTCCGAAAAACCGGTCCTGCAGGCCTGGGCAGTCTGTCCTTCCACGGTATCTAGGGTCACTCAGCATGAGGACCAACTCCACCACAGCTAAAAGTCACACAGACGTTGAAAGTTTATGACTTCACTTTCTCAGCGAATTTCCAAGATTCCTGTCGACTGCAGCAGAAAGTCCAAGTGCTGTCTGCTGCTGCTGTAGTCCTCCAGCATCTAGCCCCGTCTGTATATTTTAGCCTTATCTCCTCCCGGTCCCCACACCATGGCATGTCTTGCCCAAGCTGAACTTCATTCTTCTCCATGGACATGCCTACACATCACACATCTGAGTGGCTTTTTCAGGAAAAACACATGACAGACTCCTCTGCTTGAAACACCATCCGCTCTCTTCTTCCTGTGTCCAAATCATTAATACTACTCTTCAAGGTCTGCTCCAAAAGTATCTCCCTCCTGAGGGCATATCCTCAAATTGGAGGTGACCCTCCCTTGTCTGAGCTCCCCTCACTTCTTATCGCCTTTCTGATGGCACCTGCCACAGCCTCCCTTGTAACATAGTTACCTAATAACCCGGACTATGAACTGCAGCATTCCTGCCACATGAAGCAACTTTGTTTCCTTGCAGTATGTGGCACATATTAATGAGTAATAAACAGAGGTTACTTCTGTACAGTAACCTCTGTTGGTGTTGGCAAAGAATATTGGATGCATCCCAGACTGCTAGAAAAATGAACACATCTCTCTTGGAAGAAATGCAGCCAGGGGGCTCTTTAGAAGCTGGCACAGCAAGACTTGGGACATCCGTTAGACATCTTATCAGGAGGGAGCAGACTGAAAAAGGACAGACTGCTTGGCAGCGAGTCAGTGTCAAAGACCCTCAACTAGATGGTGGCTTCGGCAATAAGCTCGGGGATGGTAACAGTGGTGAAAATGGCTCAGGGGGCTGAGCCCCGGTGGCGTAGTGGTTGTGCGCGGGACAGCGGCCCACTGGGATGGAGATTCGAATCCAGCTCCACGGAGCAAAGGCTGGGCCTCCTACTCCCCCCACCTGTGGACAGTGATGCTCCTCCCCCCCCCAAAAAAAAAAAAGAAAATGGCTCAGAAGTGGGCGATGTTTCTATTGCACATGGGGTCGAGATGGCACCAAGTCAAAGGCAGCTTACAGAAACAACAATCACACTGACTTGTAGAGCATAAGCAGTAAACCATGTGAGTATAGCTCCTGAGACGCTGAAGGATGAAGCTTAAGAATGGAACGGAAATATGGAAATTGCACATGGAGATACTTGAGATGGAGCCTGGTAAAGGTGTTCTCCAAAACCAGTCCCCCTGCCATCGAGCGGCTTCTGATCCTGGAGGACAGAGGAGAACTGTTCTCCTGCGTTCCAGAGACTGTATCTTGACAGGAGTAGAGAGTCTTGTCTTTCTTTTTGGGAGCTGCTGGTGGTTACAATCTGCTGGTCTTGGGGTCCGCAGCCCACCGTGTAAGCTGCTACACTGACAGGGCTCCTAGAAAAAGTGTTAGGAGACCAGCAACGGGAAATCCATGTGCTAAGTTTTTAAAGGGAGAAGACTGATTCCCTAAACCGTAAGTGAATGACTCGGAGAGGCAACACGGTTCACTGTGAAGAGATCTGACCAGGCCGATCTTATTTCCCCCTCTGACATTGTTTTTCCATGGTAGGTGAAGAGCCCCGCCCAAGGGGTCGCGACCCACAAGTTGAGAATCGCTGTTCCAAGGCAGAGAAAACTATTGATGCGCTGCAGCTGACTCATGCGAATTGGGCACCTCTTCTGCAGCGACACGATCATTCTGACCATTGGAAAGCGGCCTGTGGGACATAGTTAAGCCATGGACGTCAGCAAATACTACAATCAGAAAGGAGAGTCCTGCTATCATCAATGGTGGAAGTCAGAGAGAATTTTATTTCCGTTCTACTTCAGGGAAAATATCAGAATTCCTGAAAAGGACTTACCTTGCCTAGGATAGATTTTAGAGCCCCGGCGGTGCAATGATTATAAGTCGGGTTGCGAGCTCTAGGGTCGGCAGTTTGAAACCACAGCAGTTCCTCGAAGAGACTGGGCTTTCTACTCCTGTCAAGAGTGACAGTCCTGGAAGCCCAGGAGGAGGGTCAGCGTGCATCAGCACTGACTGAGTGATAGCGAGGGAGAGGACAGATTCAAAGGAGAGGCTGCAGATCCACAAGTCTTATCCGCAGGAGGATAAGACTTCTGGCTGCCCAAAAGCAGAAGACCCATCATTATTAAAGGATTTTTTTTATTTTCTCAGAGATAGAAATTGCCATTCGGGGAGCTTCTGCTAATGTCAGCCCTATCCATAGGACTTTGTATCTTACTCTGATCACAAGACTCTGGCCATGGCTAACGCCGCTCCTCCCCCACATCAGTGTACCTGTTCTGTGGACTAGACTCATGACTCGTGCCTTCCCTTAGACCTTCATCACAAACTCACCATGCCCTGGAAAAAATGAAGGTGCTCCCAGAAATGCTATCTCTACTAAATTCCACTCTTCCTATTACATAGCATCAGTCAAGTACCCTTATCTCACTTCTCCACCTACCCCACTGAAACATTGGTGTTGGTGATTCTGTGGTCTCTCCTTCAGCCCCTGGATTGTTTGTATGGAGTCTGTGACAGGTTGGAGTAAGTTCTTGGGAGTTAAAAAGTAGCTGACAGAGTAGGAAGCATGATCTCTGACTCATCCACCATTACACAACTAATTGGTTCCACCGAGGTTGGGTGTTCACAGTGTGTCATCATACACCCTGACCACACCTCTCCATGCTGGAATAGCTTGCCTGTCTGGCTCCTGAAGCATCAGAGGATGTTTGATGACAAGGATAGAATCAGTGTCTCTTCTATTACCTAATGAGAGGTATCAACTCTGCCATTTTCTACTTGCCAGTAATGAAGTTATTCCGTGTGAGAATTTGGTTGTGGGTTGATGGCTCGTCTTAGGCAATGACTTTGAATTTTTCTGGAGCCACTCCTGTTGACCGTGGCTTGTGCTCACACCTGGGATTAAAGTCTATCTATTATCAGAGGGCAAACACCTGTGCTCATAGCGAAGTCAGGTCAAATTATAAGTCAGAGACTCATACTGCCTTCTCTTTCAAGCTCTCAAAGGCATAATTTGTTTTTGGCACTCTAACTCCTTGTCACAGAGTAAACTTTGCCTTATAGTAACCCCGTAGGACAGAGTAGAACTGCCACATAGAGCTTCCAAAGCTGTAAGGCTTTACAGAGGCAGATCGCCACATCTTTCTCCCACAGAGTGGCTGGTGGGTTCAAACCACTGATCTTTGGGCAAATAGCTGAGCACTTGAACTGAGGCCCCAACATTACTCTCTCCCCTCCCCAGGTAGTCTTGCCTTTTAAGTACATGAGCCACAGAACCACGAGGATTAGCACAGCAGGCAAGGTCATAAAGTACGGAAGGACTTCCCGAACCTCGCACAGTAAAGCCAGTGTTTTTTCCCCAAGGACCATTCCTCCCCTCAATGAAGATGTGTTCTAAAAATGTGTGGCAAGCACAATGTGAAATAAATTGGTAACATGGACTGTTTATCTTTCTCCATTATTGTTGTTATCAAGTTAAATTTTGACTTAGGTGATGGGTTGCAAAGTAGAACTGCTATAGAGTAGGTTAGGATCGCCAACTTTTCAGTTACCAATGGGATGCTTCACTATTGAGCTCAAGGGCTCTGTATGGCTGTATGAGACTCCAGCCTTCTCTTAGAATTCATTCAGGTCAGAACTTCATAGAAACGATGAAAAAGATATGTTGCAATGACTAGTGAGCCGTCCACCGTGGTTCTGATCGCCTGCACCTGCTTCTCTTCAAATGCTGCTGACAATGACCCCAATGCAGAGACACAGATTGGGTCTAATTTTCTGAAGGCTTCTCATGTCTCCACTTCTCATACTGTGTGCCCTGCACTCAGATCCTGTTACTAAATGCAGTCTTTCTGTACATCCCTAGGTATAGTGTTTGGATCTTGAGTCTGGGGAGAGCTCCAGGAGGCGGGCACCGTGAAGTTAGGACGCAAAGTCTCTGAGTTTGTACATTGCTGAGATCCTTCATCGCTAGTGGCTGTCTTCATTCCAGGCTGTGGTGACAAAGGGGGTTTTTAAATCCCCTCTGGGTAGAGGAGTCTCTTCCTGCTTGAGCTCAGACTGAAAATGACTTCCCCATTTGCCCAATGCACTGGCATTTCCTGTGCAACAACAGTAATTGCCTTTATAGCAGCAGTAACTTGAGATACTGCTTTTAAATCACTTCTTGCCCAATATCTTCTATTACATGGTCACAATCCCCTGTCATTCTTCCTCCCTCTCTCATTCATCAGAAAGGAAGAAGAATTTGAGTTGGTGAGACTAGTTTGATTTCTTCAGCCATAAACTGTAAAGGAGATAATTCTATGGGACAAGTCAAAAGGTTTGATCAAACAGGCCGTTGGCTACAACAGGATCCATCTCACATCAGGGGCTGCCAAAAGCTCCAGAGACTGCTTCTTTTTCATGAGAAAGAAGCCTTCTTCAGTGGCTCTTTCCTGAAAGAGACTAAAAATATACCTGTAGGAAAACTTCCCAAAAGTAGAACTGTTAAATCAAAAGGCATGTCAAAATACAAAAATACTTCTATCTTTCAAATAAGAGCTATAACAATGTGTTCTTTCACAGGCCCTTTGAGAGCAATGGTTTCCTCATACCTTTATAAATGCAATTAAACCTTGACCTTTAGTATTGTTTTGTTTTAGATGAAAAAGTTTGCTCTTATCTGTGAAAATGTTCTTCTTTTAACACAAGATACTCTCTGGGAGAAGGACACTTGGATTCTGATGATGCTTTCTTGTGGTTTTCTTCATGCCACTTCAGGGTCCTCAAGAGAGGAAGAATGAAGGGAAAAGGAAAGTGAAGGGGAGAGGGAAGAAGAGAGTAGGAGGGAGCAAAAGAGGGGTGCAAAGGTAGGGGTGTGAGAGAGAACTACAGTGGGTTAGGAAAAATCCAAGCATAGCTAAAGATGACACCTCCTAGCTACTCAGGTCCACACCTGTCCTCTTCCCACTTGACCTGCCTCCCTGAATCAAGGGCATACCTGTCTAGCCAGCTGCTCCACCTCTTTTGAACACAGTGTGATGCTCTGCGCACTTACTTAGTCGCACTCACTTAGTCATCTGGACGTCTCATAGCAGGAGATATGGATGAGCCTGCTGCCCACGAAGTCACTGCTTGTGGTGCCAGTAAAGAAGGGGATGGGATGGGGTGAGGTAGTTTAGAGTATACAGTGAGATTTCTAAAGTTGTCTCACTTATGATTGGGGGCGAGGAAATAACCAACAAATCTGATGTGAATGAAACAGTGAATTTGAAGCTAATGAAAAAGAATTTCTGTCTTATTGCCAGAGGAGAATTAAAAACTACTGGGTTTGACATCTGTAACAATAATTGGTATGGCTTGTGCCGAATGTGGTGGCCAGTGAGAGAGAGCTAGTCTGCTAGTCTCTTCTAGTCGTAAAATACAAAGAGATTCATCTGTGTCAATTTGCATGATGGGAGTGTATGAAACTACATACTACCCAGCAGAGTTGTTATCTTGACAACCCTACACCCAGTTCATAACTAATCTCACAGGGCCCAGATGGTAATGATTGGAAGACCATCCTGGCTCATGGTGCATCTAGCAACTAGCTGATCAGCAAGAGGAAGAACTGCCTCCTGCTCTAGAGTATCAGAATGGTTTTGACCCAGTCGTCCCATCTGTCCTCCCACTGGCCTCCACTTTACCTATAAAATGGTCTATATTTGCAGCCAGACAGACCTTACACTGCTGCCCACTCATAGCTTTGGCATAGGTCTGCTCTCCATGTGTCCTGCTGCTTCTGCTCTTCCATGTTCTTGCTTCTCCTCAGCAACATTTTTTTCTTTTCTTTCTTTTTTTTTTTTTGTGGCATCACTGCCCTGATGGGAATAGGAAATCCAGCCTTGCTCCTGGAGAGCTGCTGCTGGATTTGAACCGTCAGCCCCATGGGCCGCAGTCCCGCACACAACCACTGCACCACCAGAGCTCAGCCCTTTCTTTTCTTTTCTTATGCATGTAATTTACTTTGCAGAAGTACAATTTTTGAGGAACTGGTGGCACTTTGGGTTAGCTATAGGGTGCTAACCATGAGGTCGATGGTTCAAAGGCACTGTTGGCTCTGAGGCAGAAAGACGAGGTGTCTCTTCCTGTGACGATTGCAATCTCAATCCCTCTAGGTCAGGGGTTCTCAACCTGCCTCATGCTGGGACCTTTTCACACAGTGCCTCATGTGGTGGTGACTGACCCCCAACCCTAAAATTATTTCCGTTGCTACATCATCACTGTCGTTTTGCTACTATTATGAATTGGGCAACTCCTGTGAAAGGGTCGTTCAACCCACAGCCTGAGAAGCACTGCTTGCTGGGGCTACTGTGAGTTGGAATCTGACGAGAAGGCAGTGGGTCTGCATAATGCCTGAAGTCCAGGGAATGCTGGGGGCAAGTTGGAATCCATACTGACAAGACACAATAGGTGGGTGGACAGATGAGAGCTTGACAATTCTTTCCATCAGACTCCAGAAACATGCATGGGTGTGTGTGATCGGAAAGCCCTGTGCCCCTGACTCTTTGTAGTACTGATGCTACCCTTCTCCCTCTTCCCCAGGACCTGCCTCAGCCCTCGTGACCCAGCCTCTATTGTGCTAGCGCAGCGGCTGGCAAGTGTGTGAGTCAGAAGAGTCAATCCTGTCCTTGACAACAATTTAAAAATGATTCGAGAGCCATACATATATTTTTTAGAGACAAATGAAATCATCCTTATCTGAAGAGTATCCTTTACTTTTTTCAGTTTTACTTCAGAGCCACATGCCTATACTGAAAGAGCTGCAGATGGCTTGCCAATCACCATTTGCTGATCCCTGAGCAAGTGCGATGTTCTCTGAACACATCTTCCCATCTCATTTCCTCCTCCTTAAGAAGTCTGCCCCACAGTATCCCCTCCTGAAGCACCAAACCAAACTAAAACCACTCCCGTCAAGTCAGTGAGGACTTGCAGCAATGCTGTAGGAGGAAGTCTAACTGCCCTACAGGGTTCTCGAGGCTGCAATTCTTCATGGCAGCAAATAGTCACAGAACCATTTGCTCCTGCAGAACAGCTGCTGGGATCAAACCACCAACCTCTCAGTTAGAATGCTTTCCCCCTGCACCATCAGATATCCTTTCGTGAAACACAGCCCTGACTGTCCAGAAAGCCACAGGGGTTTCACTGTCATTCTTCCTGTACTTGTTTTCCATTTCTTCTTCTCCGGCATCCTTCAAATCTTTTAAATGAAATAGAAATTACCTTTTAATATTGAGTAGTTGATAGAGAACACCAGACAATTAGCTATAACCCTACAGGCCATATAACTGACATGATGAGCTAAAAACCACAGATGATGTGGCACTAACTAGAGGCTGTGGTGTTCACTGCTGCTGTGCTAAAATTTCAACTTTATTACAACTGCTCCTGTGGCCAGTCTTTGTGCCATTTCTGAACCGAAGACTCCTTCTGGGAAAAAACTAAAATTAAAAAAAAAAAAAACCCACATACTTCACCTCCTCCAACACTCCCATAGCCATGAAGAGGTTTCTAAATGTTTGTGGAAAGATGAAGTTAAGAGAGCATGAAGACTTCTGGGAAGATGGCGGCTGAGTGACACAGACCAGAGCAACTCTGCAGAACTCCGTCCAGGAGAGCTACAAAGAGGGAAATTCAACACTGCCAGATCACAGGAGGAGCATCATAAATAGGCACAGATCCACAAGGTTGTTAGGGGCTGGGGGATTTTGACTTACCACAGTCAGGTCAGTAGGGTTTGACCCTTGCCCTGACACTGTCTCCCCAAGGGCCGGGATCAACTGAAGCGGGCACAGGGGCTTTATCTCACCAGAGCCACAGCTTGCCACTAACATGGGGCAGGGATTAAACCCTTGCTCCATGGTCAGAGATCAGGGTTCAGCCATATAGTTACTTTTGATTCCCTCTCTTTTTGTGACACCCCCCCCCCCACACACACACACACACAGTTTCAGTGGGTTTAGTTCTTTGGTATCTTTCCTTCCCTCTCTCTTGCATTTTCTCTCACATGCCATTGTGGACCTCCAGACCACTCCCCTTAGCCTAGAGCAATTATGCCTGCTACAACCAACTGAGAGAGCCCCACCCCGTGCTGTCCAGCCTGAGGCTAGAAAAACAGTCCACCCTCCCTCAGGAGATATTCCATCCAACTTCTTTCCAGGGAATTTCTGTGTTGCTGAGGGAACTCTTATCTGTCCTCCTTGGTCCCATGTGACTGAGAGAGTTTCCTCTTGCCTGCCTTAGTGCTTCCTACAGCCTAAGGCAGCTCAGCCAACACTCACCAAAGTTCCACGCTGCTGCAGGAACCACTGTCCCACCTCCTCAGTGATCTATCTGATCAGGGCAATTACACCCACCATATGTGGTGCTCTACACAAAAGCAGGCAAACAACCAGTCTTCTGTGGGCTTCCCCTTGCAGCAAGCATCCCTGCGCACCCCCTGCAGTGCCTCAAGCTGCTGTGGGTTACACCCTCACAGATTCTAGTGAGATCATGCAGTATAGCACCATCCTTGTGGGTCCACAACAAGCTAGTCAGTGTCCCCTGAGAGGACCATCCAACTTGTCCCCCAAATTACAGAATACTGGTTGACTAGGGAAAGAGAGGAGCCACCAGAGAATAAAGTGGTAGGCCAATCCCATAGTGAAATTAGTCACAGGGAGTTCGAAGGTGCATTCCTACGAGTCTCCCAGAGAGAGGCAGTGCTCTTTGACTTCCTGGAAAATGGCACCTGGTTCCTCTAAAACAACACAACACAAAAAGCAATCAGCCCTAAGGACCTCTACAAAAACAAATAAAACAGGAGAAACAAAAGGCAATGGCAGAAGATGTCCTGAACCTAACAACATGCATAGAAGAAGCAAACATTGATATGCTACAGAAAGAAATTTTTGGAATGCTGCTTGGAGTCATACAGGATATGAGGGAAACAATACAGAAAAAGAATAAAATGATAGAGGAGATAAAGTCCACACACCAAAGTGAAATACAAGAGCTTAGGGACGATATAACAAAAACTAACAACAGACTCAAAGACTTCTCAAATTGAATGGAGGAAGCAGAAAACCACACCAGTGACCTAGAGGATAGCCAAGCAGACTTTAACAAACACAAACAAGGATCTAATAAGATCATCAGAGAAACAGAAGAAACTGTAAGAGCTATTTCTGATGCTATGAAGAGAAACAACATCAGAGTAATTGGATCACCAGAGTAAGACACAACAAAAAGTCATCTGCAATAATAGAGAATTCTTGGAGGCAAACTTCCCCAGTTTAATGAATGTAAACCAGGCAACCATTCAGGAGGCTGAAAGAACACCAGTTAGGCTGAATCTGAAGAAGAAGTCACCAGGACACATAATAGTTAAACTATCCAACTTTGAGGAAAAGGAGAACATCATGAGAGCAGCTAAGGAAAAACAAGCAATCACATATAAAGGTTCTCAAATAAGAATATGCTCAGACTATGAAGAAGAGGAGAGAGTGGAGTAAGATATTCCAAAAATTGAAGGAAAATAACACAAACCCAAGGATATTCTATCTAGCCAAATTATCTATCAAGACAGATGGAGAAGTAAGAGTTTTCCCAGAAAAGGAAAAGCACAAAGAATATATTAGAAGAAATCCAGCCCTACAAAAGACCCTTGCTGACCCAGTATGGGCAGAAGAACAGCACTCATGAAGCATAAATAAAGAGACCAACACATAGGACAACCTCACTCAGAGGGCAACAAAGAGAAAAAGGCACCAAAGATAGGATTGGCTTAAGGGTAGGAAGAAGTCAAGAATGATCAATCCTCACACACATGTACAACACACTGAAAAGAAAGGAAGGCAGGGAAATACCCAGCACAAAAGGTTTACGATGACATCACAGAGTCCACAGATGGAGATAATAACCATAAATATCAATGGACTGAATTTAGGCATTAAAAGACTGAGGCTAGTAGACACAACCCATCAATCTGGTGCCCACAGGAGACACATCTCAAGACTACAGACAAAAATAGGCTGAGAATCAAAGGCTGGAGAAAGGTATCCCAAGCAAACAGCAATTCAAAATAGGCAGGTGTAGCAATCTAATCGCGGATAAAATTGACCTTAAAGTGCAAACCATCAAAACAGATATGGAGGGACACTATATAATGCTCAAGGGAATGGTAAACAATGATCCAATAAGCACTTTAAACATACATTCCCCTAATGAGAGACCTGGATACATAAACCAAGCACTCCAAAAGATGGAAAAAGAAATCACAGTGTCAACAATTATAGTGGGTGACTTCAATAAACCACTCTCTGAGAAAGATCGATCACAGTGAAAGAAACTCAACAAGGAGGCTAGAGATCGAAATACTACAATTAAACAATGTGACTTGATAGAGCTCTACAGAGCTTTTCATCCAAATACAAAAGAATTCACATTCTTTTCAAGCCTCCATGGCACATATATTCAAAGGTAGACTACATACTGGGATATAAGGCGAATCTACATAAATCTAAGCACGTTGATATCATACAGACCTCTCTCTCGCTGACCACTGTGCTATAAGACTGGAAATGAACAAAAGGAAGATGAAGAAAACAAGAACAAATCATTGGAGGATGAATAATTCTATTGCAAAAGGAGTGTGTGCTGGCCTATATCAGAGATGACATTAGGAAATTTCTAGAAGTCAAAGAGAATGGAAACATGACATACCAAACTTAGGGGACACAGCAAAGACAGTTTCATAGCAAAATATATGCACACTTGAAAAAGGAAGAAAGCCCAATAACTGATATACTGGCACAGAAATTTACAACAACTAGAGCAGAGTCAGCAGGATAGTCCTACTAATAGCGAAAGAACATAAATAATCAAGATCAGGGCTGAGATTCAGGAGAGAGAAAATAAGAAAGTAATGGAAAAAATTAATGCAGCTAAAAGTTGGTTCTTTGAAAGGATACACAGAATTGACAAACGGCTGGCAAACTTAACCAAAAAAAGGAGGTCAAAAATTTCAATAGCAAGAAAGAGGGATGAAAGAGTGAACATTACAACTGACCCTAATGAAATCAAAAGGATAATTACACAGTACTAAGAAGGACTGTACTGGATATCTACCTGTAGAAAAATGAAACAAGACCCTTATTTCACTCTATGCACAAGAATAAACTCAAGATGGATCACAGTCCTCAAGGTAAAACCCCAAAATCAATGAGGGAATTGGGGCAACCTGAGAACTTTGGCACAGGGAATACATAGACTATCAGAAATAGGGAAGGAGGCAAACACAGAGGGGGCACAAATTGACATTCTGAAGATAAAACACCTCTGTACATGGAAAGATTTCACCAAGAGAGTAATAAGAGAGTCCATGGATTGGGAAAACATCTTTAGCAATGACAAATCACATAAAGGGCTCATTACTAAAATTTACAATACCCTGACAGCTTCCAAAAAGAACAAAGCTAAATGCCCTCTGAGGAGGTGGACAAAGGACCTGAACAGAAGTTTCACAGAGGCAGAAAGCCAAATGGCCAAAAAACATATGAGAAAATGTTCTCAATCATTAGCCATAAGGGAAATGCAAATCGAAACAATGAGATACCACCTAACACCCTTAAAGATAGCCCAGTTAAAAAGATCAGAAAGCAGGGCTGAGCCCTGGTGGCGTAAGTGGTTGAGTGCGGACCTGTGGCCCACGGGCTTGATGGTTCAAATCCAGCAGCGGCTCTCAGAAGCAGCGCTGGGTAGCTCCCATGACCACCAGAGGGTAGTGATGCCCTCTCCAAAAAATCAGAAAGCAACAAGTGTTGGAGGGGCTGTGGGGAGACAGGATCTCTCATCCACTGTTGGTGAACCTGTAGGTATGTATACCACTATGGAAATCGATTTGGATATATCTAAAACTTATGGAAATTGAGTTACCATACATCCCAGCAATCTCCCTACTGGGCATATACCCAGAAGAGACAAGAAACAAACCACAGTCAGATAACTGTGCTCCAGTGTTCAACACAGCACAGTTAACAATTGCAAGGAGTTAGAAACAACCCAAATTTCCATCAACTGACAAATGGATTAAAAAGTGATGGTGCAGGCATACAATGGAGTACTTCATCGCTGAAAAGCAGTGTTGAATACATGAAGCATATCACCACATGGGAAGAACTGGAGGAAATCATGCTAAGTGAAGAAAGTCAAGAGCAAAAGGACAAGTACATTATGAATCCACTGAGGTCAGCTTACAAAAAATGCAAACAGGTCACAGGGAAAGAGATACAATATACAGAAATTCCTGGGGGACAGCCCAAGTAGTATGACTGGGGCCAGACCAAATCCAGGGCTACATGGGGTAGCCACCTGAGGAGGGGGGGAAGATGACAATGTGTAGTGGGGGAATGGGGCACTAATCCACCCAAGAGGAATATATTGTTTGCATTTTCACAGGGAAAGAGGGACCAAACTTAAACTCAGTGTTCCAGGATGTGAATGCAGCATGACGACATGGAGCGGAAGCCAGTGGAGGGGTCTGAGGACCCAGCCTTAATCCTATCTACATGGATTAAACCCAGCCTTAATCCTATCTACAAACTCCCCCCAGGGGAGTTTGCTGTGGAGGATAGCACTGAAGCTGCAGCTTGGGGAGAGGGACATGTCTGATCAGAGCACATGGGAGGAAATGAAGGGGGAAGAACAGAGTGGAGTACATCCTGGCCCACTGATCCTGGAGGACAATATCCCCACTCAGAACAGTCAATGTACAGAGAGGACCATATGACCGAACCCGCTATGAAACACGGCTTCCTTCACTGACCCAAGGCCCCATGGGGACAACGATGGAGAAGCTGGGTCAGGACTGTACCCAGTCTGACCCCACCCCCACCACACCAAGGCAAAACACTAAGGGTGTGCAGGAGAAGGAGCAGAGCATGGAGTTCCTGAGGGAGTGCCAGGGATATACTTTGAGGCCAGGATGTAGCACCACCATTGAACTCAACAGGCAGACACTCTAGTCAATGAACAGACCTTGGACTATTTATAGGTTTTCTTTTGTTATTACTATTATTTTGAATTTTTTACTTATTCATATATTTTTTCTGGACTTTTTTTTGCTGTCATTGTTTTGTCTTCTTTTTTTGTCACTTCGTCTTGTGATGTCTTGGGTTTTTTATACATATTATTATGTCTGCAAGTCTATCTAGATAAGATAGACTGGATGAACGATTTGGAGGTGAAAACAATGGGACTGATGGTTCTGGGGGGACATGGGAGATGGGGAGGTGGGGAAAGGGAGATGGTGTTGACCAGTCCAGGATAAGGGAAAAACAAGTGATCCAAAATAAGTGAAAAGGTGGGTGTGAGAAGCCTGATAGAGATGGATCAAAAATAATGTAACAGAGAGAAATTACTGGAACACAAATGAAGGCTGAGCAGGACAGTGGGACAAGTGATGTGTACTGTACATGCTAGAAAACTTGGAAGTGCACCAAAGAACAATTGCTAAGTTCAAACTTATTGACCGAGACTTGGATCCTCCTAAAATCTATGCCGATAGATATGGGACTCTTGGGGTAATAACCACACCAAACTTACCTTGGCAATAAGCACATGCAAATACTCAGAGGAAACCAGGAATGAAAGCACGCGAGAAAGCCAACGATAGTTCTCAAAGAACTCGATGTGAGAGGCCTTTGACCTGGGGCACCTCCTGGGAATCTGTGGAGATGAACATGCGTGCAAAGACTCATGCTTCGTAACAAACCTCTAGGAGCCAACAGAGGAAATGCACCTTCAAAACCCCTAGCTCTGACCACCAGAAAATGCCAATAGATACAAAGATGCACTCTGTTAAAATAAAAAGAAAGAGAATTGTTGGAACTGAGGACATGTCTGATCTAACAAAGTGAAGCTGAGCGCTCTAAAGCAGCGGGGTAACGGGTACATTACCAGGTACAATCAAGAAGCAAAGGGACAGCATTCTATTTGGAAATGGCAAGAGTAGGGAAGCCAAAGGCACTACCATTTGCAACATGGCTTTCTAGCGATGGGTTGGAAAAACAAATATGGGTTATTTAAATTAAATAAATGGCTAAGCGGAATTTGAGAGTCATCAGATAACTATCTTAAAGCATTTCCTGAGGATTTCTGCAGGAAAAGGGTCTTATGCCAGGAGGTAGTTTAATCACAGAGGAAAGACGTTTCCTTAGTTATGTGTTTAAGTCTGTGTAAGGTTTTTGACATTTGCAGGGAAATAAGCAAAAGTTAAAATGGAATCGGGAACATTCAAACAAACTTTATCACTCCTCCCTTTCTTCTACTCATTTCTTCCTGTGTTTTTCTTTTTTACTTCAGTACTTTGGATACTAATCTCTTCAGCTAGAGGACTTGAGTGGTGTATATATATATATATCCCCCCCCCCCCCTTGGCTTTATATGTTTAAAAGTGTCTTCTTTTTGCCCTCATATAATAATAATTCTGCTGGATGGACACAATCTGGGATACGTACCTGGTGGTCACTTGGCTTGGATGTGTACCTGTGCTCAGGGTCTGTGGCCACTCACTGGGCTGGAGGGGCAAGGCCTTGGAAGGAGCATGATTGGCAAATTGATGAGCAGGAGGTGTAGGGAAGACTTGGGGCTGGACCTGGGAAGATGTGTGTGTCTGATATGAATGCTCATCGACACATCACCTCAATAGAGGATTTTTCACGAGATGACACATTCTGTGGAAACCAGGCCTCCTCTTGCCCAGTCCCTGCCATCATTGCATTCATGAATTACCTGTTAGGCCCCACAACCCAGTCCATTGACGCTTGCTAGAATAGCATTATTCAAAGCACCTCAAACAAATAAGATTGAGCTTCCCCTTTAACACAAGCACATTTCCTCTGAACCACTGAAGCCTGAGGTCAATGCTCCTAAAATACGAACAACAGAAACAAAAAGACTCACTGCCATTGAGTCGATTCTGACCGACAGCGATCTTAAGGGACAGAGAGCTGTCCCTGTGGGTGTCCAAGATAGTAACTCTTTATAGGCATAGAAAACCTCTTATTTCTCCTGCAGAGTGACTGGCCAACCTGAACTGCCAACCTGCCCAGTGAGTTTCCCACTACACCACTAGGGCTACATTTGTGTGTGTGTGGGAGGGGGTTGGGAGGGACGACTATGAAATGATTATGGACTCCCCCCCGCCCCCCCGCCAGGAACTTTTCTACCTCCTTCTATTCCCCACATCACCCCTGTCCTCCAACGTGGATCATGCAACCCTCTCCATCAACTGGTGAAAAATTATTTTCCTCAAGTTGATTATGAAGAAGAGCTCATTTGTCAATGCAGCAACCAAGTTTTCCTTCCATGATCAGAGTTTAGCACAAGAGAACCATATCATGGTTGACTTTAGACTTGACTTTAGAGATCATGGCTTCTCATCTGTGTGATCTCCTTTGTCTCATCGACTCTCCCGCAATGACTCTATCATTCAGTGTGGTAGAGACCATGTCAAAGTAGCAAACAAAGAATGTGAGAAAGAGGGCTGAGCCCCACTGGCGTAGTGGTTGTGCATAGGACTGCGGCCCACTGGGTTTGAGGTTCAAATCCACCAGTAAGGCTAGGCCTCCTACTCCCACCACCAGAGGGCAGTGATGCCCCCAAAACAAAAACCAAAAACAAAACAAAACAAAAAGAATGTGAGAAAGTGAACCCAGACTGTCTGGCCACACAGTCTACACTTGGAATCACTATTTGATTCGCTATACACTCTCAGATTCATGATACAGGTATGCTTCTCTTAATTCATTCAATCAAAGAGACCCTTTCAGGACCTAACGTTGGTGTGTTAAGATACAAAATCATATAAAGTCTCTGACCCTTCTGGTTGGCCGTTCAGCTCCTGATCTAATGTTGGGCACAGACAAGCAAATGAGCCATCAGAACAAATGCTTTGTTAAGGGCTAGGGCAGAAATGAGTAGTGAGGCCATAGAAACAGACGAATAGCTACAAACCAAATGCCATGGTGATTGGGTCAAATTGAGACACATTGCAGTCCTGTAGAAGGTTCCCAAGGTTCTCAGTCTTCCTGAAAGCAGACAGCCTCATCTCTCTCCCATGGGTGGCTGGTGGATTTGAAACACCAACCTTGACGTTAGCAGTCTAACGCTGTGCCACCAGGGCTCCAAGAGAATATACACAAGGCATCGAAAAGTTCACGGAAACATTTCATGATCTTTTCATTCTATTTTTCCACAAACTTCCCAAGTCTCATCTAATGATGCTTTTAAACTTTTTATCTAAGATAACAATGTTGTTTTTGTCAAATATCATTTAACATCTTTATCCATGTTTTAAAATTTACAACAGAATCTAGTTTTTCTACTTCTGTTATTGTTCTTATTTAAATATTAACTGTATGAAATAATAAACTACCTTTTGTGTGTGTATTCATGTAATTATTTTTTCAATTGTGCCAAAAATATACACAACAAAACATACTCCAATTCAATAACTTTTACATGTATAATTCAGTGCCATTGATTATACTCTTCATATTGCACAACCCTTATTGCTAGCTTTCCCAGATCATTCTACCACCGTACAATGACCCTTACACAACCACTCTCTCTTCACCTGTGATAACCATCAGTCAAGTTTGGCTTCTTTCTTCGCGGTTTTCTTGATGGAGTCGTCACGCATCATACACTTCCATAGTTAAACCACTTTTAACAAGAGCTCTCTAGACACCATCACAATCGGTTCCAATGTTCCCTCACCCTCCTGCATTCACTTCATCTAGCAATATCCTCGTTCTATTTCTATGCTTCAGATTTTGTGTGACAAATACATAATGCTTTTACAAACCCCAAAGCAACTACCTGCTACAATACTTAGTATTTCACCTCAAAAGAGACTTGGTGTCTCCGTGGTTAACTGCTTGGCTACTAAAAGGAGAAGTCACTGGTTGGATCCTGCTGGGCACTCCACTGAAGAAAGATGTGCCTAAATGCTTCTGTCAAGATTGGCGACCTTGGTGTTCCCTGCCCCAGAGTGCAGGCCAGTAGGGCCCCACCTGTGTCTTCCTTCTTACTCTCACCACCAAACTTTTAACCATTATGAGGGCCGGGGAAGTGCTGAAGAAACTAGTTCAAGATGTAGAATTACTAGTACAACAGAAAGAGCTGGCCTGCCTATTGAAGTTGTGCAGCACCAAGTCAACGAAGCAGAGTTCTATTCCACCTGAAGGAATTCATCCACATTGAGTCAGTGTTCTGTCCCTCCCACTTCAGAGAGGCTTGCTCCTGTCCAAGCGTTTCCAGGTTTCCTCTAATTTCCTCCAAACCATTTAGTGGCTTTTGACTCTTGGGATTAACTCTGAATACAGAGTAAGCCTGGCATTACCTCTCCATGAAGGAACCCCAGGATTGAATTGTTGGGGAGCGCTCCCCCCCAGGAGGAGAAGCTCTCCACAAGGAGTTGGTAGTTCAACTACTGGAACAAGTTACTGCTGACACTCCTGGTGCACTCCTGGTGAAGGGCGCAGGCCCAGAGGGTTCTGGGGGACATTAAAGTTCGCACGTGCTTTGTAAGTGATCTGAAGCATGAACTCAATCTCCAAGCAGCAAGTTTAACAAGGAGAGGCAAAATGAGTGTCGCACACCACCCTGGGACGGTGGACAACCAGAAGAGGGGGAGAAGATTTTACATATCCTTGGATCAATCAGGGGTGGACATTCTTTATAAACAAGATGCTGAGAAGTCAGTTGCCACTTTCATACTAACCTCACGTATGCAGTATTGACTAGGTACCAGAAAGCAGCGAGCAGAGAAATGGGTCATCGTGGTTGGACATCTATTACCAGATTTCTCCAGACTGTTTGCCAAAATAAGGTATCTAGTTGAAAAAATGATACATGTAAACATGCATATACATGTGTGTGTGTGTGTATAAAACACCATCACAGCACCAAGACATTTCAACTTCATATTCCACCAGCAAAGGCTAATCGTGAGGTCTGGTTGGGAGGAGCTATTTTTGGAGCACTGTAAGACATATTTGGAAGCCATTCTGTCTTAAAAGAATATCATCAATAGACAGGTTCTTTATCAGATTGATATTTTCTCAGTTAACCCACCTTTAAATATGTCCGATGTTGGGAAGGCCCAATCACCTCTAATGAAGAGAACATTTCAAATTGAGATATGAAAGCTTGATTAAAATTCAATTTGGGGAGATTTCAAATATTTGATCAGCTCTAAGCACATTGTATATGTAAGATATCTTAAAAAGCATTTTTTTTGTAGAGAGGAAGGCATATCTGTATTTACTTCTGCACATTATTTAATTCTTTGACTTTCTTATGTAGCATATAGTACAAAGAAGGTTGATGGTTGTGAGATTTTACTGTATTTATATCAATACATTTAGTAAAATACCTTGGGAAGCTTGTTCCATAGTCCTTTCCAAAAAAGGATAATATTGCTCTGCCCTCCTGGATACTATGGTATTTAGGAATTATTTAAAGAATAAATAATGTTACTATTCCCAATTAGAAATAAAAGAATGCCTTTCTACTCTGTACCACATGGACGCTCTGTGTTCGAAGAGGGAAACAAAAATGTAGTATTGTATGTGCATGGAAATCCTTTTGTTAAATAGGGGAAGTTGATGGTAAAATAGTGACTACATTGTTAACACAATGGAAAGGTGAAAGGTATTACATGACTTTTGCACCTAAAAATCAAGTTCATGCCTGACTATCAATAATAAGCATGCACTAAATGACTATTGTGGTTAAGTACTGGAAGGAAAGGAATGAAAGAAGGGCACAAGGACTGCATAGCCAGGTCCTTGATGAGCTGGAAATAATTTGCAGACGCAAAGTGAAATTTGCTCTGAGGGTTTTACTTGAAGCACTTGCTGATGTAGATCAAGGATTGCAGCCTTCAGGATGATTTACAGCTCAAGGTATAGAAAAACCAAAGTCCTCACAACTGAACGAAAAGGTTCAAGATAAATGGAGGGAAAAAAAATGGAAGTTGTTGAGGATTTTATCTTTCATGGATCCACAACCACTGCCCTGGAAGCAGCAGACCAGGCATCAAAGGGCGCACTGCATTCAACAAGCCTGCTGCACAAAATTTCTTTAAAGTGTTGACATGCAGGTTGGCTACTTTGAGGACTTAGGTGCAACTGACCCAAGCTACGGTATTTTCTTTTCTAAACAGATAGTATTGAAACAAGAGTTTCACACACAGACTGTTTACAAGTTTCAAGACAAGGCATCTCTTTAAAGGTCATTGTGATTTTTTCAGTGCAAAATTCTCCTATCTCTGATCTTCCTGTTAAAACATTTGAAGGTTTTAGAGTGTTTTTTGAATCACATTTCCCCTAGGCTATATATTGACATAAGGTAAATTACTTTCTTCCTTTCAAGCAAAACTCTTAACATCTGATTCGCTAAAGGCCATTACAAGGGTGACACACATTTCAAATGGTCAGAAGACCTGCTATAAATCACTTTAAAAAATAGAATGCAAAAAAAAAAAAAAAGGTAGAATGCATCATTTCTAACGCCAGGTACTATTAGCTTTTATAACCAGTCAAGGGTCTAAGAATAGATCTAATTTATACAGGAAACAACACATTAGCCGTTATTCATGTTTCACAGTTGTAAGCAGTGAAGAGTAAATTTTTATTATTTTAATGCTATAAAATTTAAAGGTCATTAATAATATAATCCTAGACCACTTTTGACAACTTTTAAATTTGGTAAGAATTTGTACAACCATTAAAATATATTTATATAAGGGGTGAAAATGAAGTAATTTGGGATGTCCCACGTTGAAACATCTTCAGGAATTGCCTGTATTTTTAGAAGGGAAGACTATGTCATGAAGACGGAGAGTTTCGATTTGAATTAAGCCCAACGGTTTGGGAGCAGAGCAGAAGCTGAAATTTCAATGCGAGATTCAGGAGGAAAGAAATGTTTTCAAGATGATCGTTCAACTGTTCAAGGCATCTTCATTACTCTCAGCATCTTTTGGGAATTAAGAATAATATATCTAATGTTTCAATTAACTTTATTCAAACTCAACTCTGCCTAAAAGGGGGGCGAATTATAAAAACTAGCAAATAGAGCTAACAAAGTGAAAAAGGAACAAGGTTAGCCATGGCACTTGCATGCAAGCCATGGTACTTTCGACCGCCTCATTTGTTGTTCGGTGCTGCTGAGATGGCTCTGACCCAAACCAGCCCTCCGCACAACAGAACCCCCCCCCCCCACCCCGCCCCAGCCTGACAACTGCTCTTGGGAAACACAACTGCCCATCTTCTGAAAAGCCTTCCTTCTTTCCCCTGTGCCTCTGCGTTAGCAGGCACCATCATGTCCTTTCCCAGGGGCTGGTCTCTCCCAATGCCACGCCCAAAGTCTAGAAGCTGAAGCTTCACCATCTGTGCCTCTGTGAAGCTTTCTGGCTGTACCTCTTCCAAGACAAATCTTTGTTCTTTTGGCAGTCCAGGGTACTTACACTATTCTCCACCAGCACGAGTCAAATGCTTAGCTCCTTCTTGGTCTTCCTTATCAATACCCAACTCTCACGGGCAAAATGCCATGGTTTGGGTCAGGCACACCTTGGTCCTCATGTGTATCTGCAACATCAGGTGCTTTAACCTCTCCCACTCCACATAAGACACTTAGGCTCAGAGAGCGGCCTGCCCAAAGTCCCATAGTTATCAAGGGCAGTCTGGCTGCAGGCAGGGTAGCCTTACTCACCTCTACCGTTCTCTCTAGATAGACCCCCAAGATTCTGTCTCTGCCCCCATTACTGACACACTGTCTTTTGTTACTTATCCACCCCTCACTATGGCTGCTATGGAATTTACTCCCAGTTCCCACTTCCCACCCAACTCCCGGGCCCCTACTCCCAGACCTGGTGTTAACAGTCTGTGTTCCTCTGGCTGGCCTGGCCTGGTGGTGGGTCAGAGGAAGGCTGACCGAAGTTCCAGGGCTGATGAGAAAAGGTGAGGGAACAAAGGCAAATCAAGGTGGCACAGTAAAGGGCCAGGGAGGAGGGAAGGGGGTTAAGCTGCTTTGCTTTCAGTCCCACTTAATGAAATGGTATCCCCGCGCTGTTTACATAATTACAATTCCATGCTAGTCGCTTGGATGTCGTGGTGACTAGCAATCCAAACAGCGTAATTGCATGAAACCAACCCAAAGAGTGTCACACAAAAAGCCCCAAACTCACTGCCATCAAGTTGACTCCCATTCACGGCAACCCCGGAGGGCAGGGTGGAACTGCTTCTGTGGGCTTCTGAGACTGGAACTCTTTGTGGGAGTAAAAGGCCCTTTCTCCTGAGGAACACCTGGTGGTTTTGAACTGCTGACCTTTCAAGTAGCAGCACCTGTACCCACTATGCCTGCCCTGGAAGAGACTTTTGCAGTTTCTGTCAAGCTCTCATGGGTGGGGGAGCATGCAAAGGGTGGAGCATATTTTGGTCTAAGGCAACGAGCTGATTAAGAACTGTAACATAAAGTCTGCTTGTTTTTACAAAGGATTGAGGGTATGATTTAAAAATACCTGGCAGCCATAGTTATTTTTTAAGGCAAATTAATCAGTTTAATGAATATACTTGTGGATCCAAGGGCAGTTGCTCCTCATTTAGTAATGTCTCTTTTTTCTCCAACAAAATAAGTTGATACAGTCATTAAAATAACTTGAATAAGAGTTCAAGCACTTTTCTCTTAATAAATTTCAGAAGGAACTGGTCTGAGCTGCATTCAATCACATGAACATAGTCTTATGGTATGTGCTGAAGTCTTATCAAGCAATAGTGTATGTAAAGCGTGTGACAGCAAACAAGCTTTGAACTAACCTTCTTGTTCAGCAGGTTTGAGTATGGTTTTCTAGAACAATTTTTTAAATACAATTTTTAAGAGTCAGAACACAGATGGACATAAACTATAGGTTTTTAATTTTAAAACTTTTTCATAAACACCGTAATGTAAGCAGAACTTTAAGCTTCGTAATTCAGTACAGACATACTTCACCCTGACATATCCATCTATGTCCACACATACATCCGTAGGACCACAACTCCCATATAGTGGGAGTCTCTGCTTCAACATTCTAAGATTACTTTTCAAGGCTCATCTAGCTATGAAACGCTAAGATTTACATTCACTCATTTCATGGCAACTTGCTTAAATTTAAGATTAGTTAGAAGTGTGCTGTACAAACTGAGAGGAATGATCTTGTTTATGAGGTCAAAGCACAAGGCACAATGATCTGGGAGACTGGGGTCAGACCCTCTTAAGATTCTTCCTTCCCTGGGATTTCCTTCCCAGGATGATTCATTCACAAGCTAGTAGTGAAACAGGCCCAGGGAATGCCTACAAGTTGGGAGGAGGCTGGCCTTGGGCAGAATGTAGATGAAGCTTAGCCCAACTCCCACTTTGGTATCAACCGGCAATGTCATTCTCATTCCTTTCTTTGGATTTGTCTTCCACAGCCACTGGAGGAGTGAGATCCATAAAGGTGAGTTCAGAAGGTTCAAGGGGATTGCTGCATCTTTACTAAACGTTAATTTAGGCCAGTGGGTCCCAGCTGTACCGCAGAGCTCAGGCCCCACCCAGACTAATTAAATCAGAACCCGCACCTGTACTTCCTTTCAAGCTTCCCAGGGGATTTCAATGTACAACTAACGCATAAAAGTGTTCTTTTAAGTCATTAGGTCGACAAACACAAAAACAACAAAAGTTATAATTCACACTTAGTAGATTCGAGTTCTGACGCAAACGATAGAGCATATTAGGTCCTTGATGTACCATAAATACTCGTGTATAAGCTGAGTTTTTCAGCACATTTTTCATGCAGTTTTTGTGGTACAATCAGGTGTCTTGACTGCTATTTGGGTCGGCTTATACTCAAGTGTATATACAGTAGATATAAAAAAACAGTAAACAAAAATAAATACTGCCAATGTTTTCATTGTATTCAAATTTTTATTTTTTTTGAACAAAACTCTTAAGACAACGATTTTAAATAATACAACATGATATATCCTGGACACTTGTTGGTTGGTTGGTTTTTAAAATATAGACAGCTATTACATCTGGACTTAGATCCACATTTGCATCATTTATGACCTTGTTTTAATCAATCAAAATTTTCTATACAAAGAATCACTCTGTCTGCTTATGTGAAACTTCAGTTTTAGGAACGCCTCCATTGTTATCACATATAGCACATACAGAGCAGTCATTTATGTAATATTTACAAAACACACGAAGTCTGTTCAGCCATTTGTTTTGGGACTACATTGCCCACACTGAGGTCAACAGGAAGCAAGTTTTCATTTCAGCAGTGCAAATATGGCATCAACCAAACTTCAAGAAACAAACAAAAAATTACAAACACAGTCAGCAAAATTCAACTTGTATTTATAATGATTCTAAAAAATGAACATTTCGTGGGTCACAACTAGACTGGTTGTCACTGTGCAACTTTCCTCAGGGAACAACACTACCGCCCAATTCACATCAAGAAAGGAGTGAGCGTCAAAGCCCTTGTTCAGGAACAAAATGCCCTTCGAACAAACTCATCATAAGGCAAAAAAGAGAAGGAAAAAGAAAAACAGAAGCATTTTGGCCCAGAGAAAAGCTGAGACATAATGTGCATACATTCTACATACACATTTATAGACATATTGCAATTTAAACCATGTAGGTCATCATTAGACAAACAAACTGGCTCAGTGAAGTCAGTATCCATTTTTTATAAATACGTAGTTATTGCTAATGTGCTACACATTATGCTGTGACACGGAAAGTGTTGAACTTAGAATTTACAGCTGCCCTTTTGCCAGTGTGAGCCTTGCAAAACAGGTGTCCATGTAGACAACATGCCACCCAATTCAGAAGCAGCAGCAAAACTACCATAACCGAAAAATGAAGGAAGGGAAAAAGGCTTCTGCACTGTCCCTTACATTGTTGCTTATTCCCCAAACAAAAACGAGTCCAGTTCACCACAAGTGAAGCACAACCTGACAAGCAAGTTTAGCCGCACGGTGGGAAGAGAAGAGTGAAATATTGCACACTGCACACATTCACAACTGGGACTGATGTCGTCTACTCTGTCACACAAGCTGGAATACAAAACTCCAACCTAAATAAAGACTCGACTCACTGTAATGGTCTAAAACCAAAACAACATCACACACATACACATAGTAGACTTAAGTCCGATACTGATTAATTTTAACAGTAAAATTCAATCCTATCCCCTCAATCCTCTACTGTCATTTATTTACTGATGGCTAGAATATTTACTTAAAAAAGATATTAAATATCTGTCATGAAATTACATTCTTATTAACAATAAGACACACCGTGTAAGAAAATAGCTCATGTGTGAAATGTGTCTGAAATGCATTTTTCCTCATAACTATCAAAACATTCACTCACACTGAAACAGAACAAAACAAAACAAAATCACCCCCGGCCCCCTGAAGAAAATGTTAAGGAAAGATGGGGCCAACTGGGCGAGGAGTGGGGACAGGGAGGGGTGACTGGACTAAGAACAGCACAGTGATTAACAATGGTTGGAGACAGAACCAACAGATGTTGGTCAGAAAGATGCCTTCAATACAGGGCTACAATTTAAAACCAAACTCAGCCACTTTGGGTTCATTGCAATGAGACTGAAAAATATCTCTCACGGATTCATATACATAGGAGACTTCAGCTATAAACTTCCATTAAGTTTTTTTCTCATTTGTTTTTGCAAGGCCCATCTCCCTTGTTATGATTTTAATCTGCTCTGCAACAACTATACGAGGTAGGCATAAAGCATGAAAAAGTTCCTCAGTCGGTACCTCACTGTGGGCTGCTCACTGAATATCATTCACCCTTCTCTTGTTTAGATACAAAAATGAATTCCCTTCTCATCTGTCCTAAATCCTGGACCACGGCTGCTGCCTTACCATACAGTTCTCAAAGTCTGTACTTACATGTAGGAAACTTTTTCTACTGAAGGATACTGTCATAGTGTTTGTTGCAGAGCGATCATATATACATGTGTTTAGTTACGTATTTAAAAAAGTAAACAGTCAACAACAACAAAACAAACCCAGGTTCTCAGAACCAAGTCTCCTGATTCTATCCTTCGACAAAATAAAGTGTACCATTTGGCCAAGATTAGACACGTGGCTTTTTGTTTCGTTTTGTTTCCTCACAGATGGATGCAAGTGCCATGCAAAATAAATTAAAGAATAGTTACTAAAACATACACGTGATAAAACTATTGAAGGTAGACCCTTTAAAAGCATTTATATAAACATAATTTATAATACTTCTTTCTTTCTATACAGTCACAGAGCTGTAGTTAAACGTCTAAGATTTCCTCAGCTGTGCCTCCGCAGCGCAATCTGTACCGACCAGTCCTCCAGCTTATTGTGGGGTCCCATAATGCTGACAAGAAGATGTATATTGTCATAGATTCACGGATGAACCACGCCACAGCATAATCGAGTTTCGAAAAGCACAGTGCACCACCCTAGGAATTTAAAAGAAAAAAAAAATTAGTCTGCTGACCATCAGACTAAAGACAAGCTAAAACAGAAAATCTTGGATTTCACTCTTTCAAGTCTAGATAGGGCTCTAGGTCATTAAATGCCACCCAAAATACCAGTACTTCTCATAGTAGGTGATACTGCCCTTGAGGCATGGGGTACTGGAACTACAGGGAGGGATGTAAAAGCAGACACCTACGGTTTATCCTGGATTATGGCATGGAACACAAGAGGCTTTCCATTGCCAGGGGAGTAATGAGTAGTTTTTTCTCTGAAGAGGGGTCAGCAGGCCAAATAAGTTTGGCAATCTATGCTATACACCATTTAAGAAAATGTAAATAGTGACTAGAAGTAGCCTTAACAGTCATCCCATATATTATTTGTTTGAATACTCTTTGACTTGCTCAGCATTTTTAAAAGCCTTCATAAAGACTTTCTCTAACTAATTGAGTTCTGCACCAACATTCCACTAGGCAAAGTAATGATTGAACATGGTATTAACCCTCAAGTGAAGATTGGCTTAAATAAAATTTCCCCAACCTTTTCTAAATTAAAACACTTAATAGTCCCACTAAATAACTGCCAACCTCCTCAAGCTTTGCCACATACCTGGACACCCCTGAGTTGAATGTAGTCAAATATAAACCATGCCAGGCAATGACACATGAAAAATACCATAATATCCCATCTGAATACATGGTGGGCAGCCCATCCAATAATTAAACTGGCAACAAAGCATTCTGAAATTGGCTCGCAAATTATTGTGGCAGGAAGCATGTTAATTCGCAATTTGGTCCACCTGAAAAAATAAAATTAGTTTCCTTTAGTGAGCAGGTTGATTTCAAGAGTTACCAGCTGCTTGGTTTTTTTTTTTTAATTATTCTACACTGTGTTTGTTTTTTCACTTTTTCTTTCTCTCCGATGTTTCTTTCTAATGAATTGACCATTACATCTCCAAGTTCTGAAATGGCCAACAGACCATAGGAAGACGTTGCTTTAGGCTCCTGCTTGAAGCCAACAGTTCCATCAAACTGTCAGCCTTGATTCAGGGCCAAACCCTGTATGTTTTTATGTCAAGTCTCATCTCTTGAAAACATTTTCTATGGCTCCCTTTTCTACTATAATACGTAAAACTCAAATTCATTATTATGGTCTATGTGCTGATAAAAAAGGAATCTTTTAAAAAAAATTAAAGGGTAGAAAATATGAATTAGCATATTAAAAAGTTCAATGTTTCATCATCTTTGGGGAAGGCTCTCAGGGCTATACATCAAGGAAAATGCATTTTGACAGAATATCTTAATGCAGATGATAAACTCACTCTTGTGGGACTAAGTTAAACAAATGGTTGCACTTTACTTTTTATGACCAAGTTCAACTATGTGATCATCATGCCCCTCCCTCCTTCCTTTGAGCAAAGAACAAAGAGACGGACAGCAGATTTACCTGATCATTCTGGATTGAAACTGAGAAATTGAATATGAGCCAGAGTTCTGCATTGCAACTTGAGTGGACATGGCAAACCGCCAACCTCTGAAAGTTAAGGTAACAAAAAAAAATGAGCTAGGAAGATGCGCCAGCCCTAGGATCACATTAGCATGCCTGGCCATGGGTCCCTTCATCACTAGAAAGAGCAAGCATATGCTGGCCTTCAGGCGGAACCCAGTCTTTGGGCTACTTCCATTCCTTATGGCCCACTGTACTAATGGACATCCTAGCAACAATGTTGGTCCTGATAGTTCTATCATCCCAAGAGCTGGAAGAAACTACAATCTCCTTACTTTATGGTTTAAGCAACTTAAAATGCAATCATTCTCAAAGTGGCAAAACAGAAAATGTTCTGTATCTCACAGTTTAATTTCTGATCTTAACGAACTCCAAGCCCCGAAGTGAGGGTGGTGTGTATTTACACCTGTGACTATTCAACGAGAATGCAAACAAAAATTGACAACGTGTATCTCATGAGAAATACTATGAAATCATGAATCCACAAAAACCATTCTGAGAAGTTTTAAAAACGTATTTCAAGTCTATTTGTAGGAAATCACCATACAAGGCAGTGGTCCCCTTTAAAAATAAGAATTTTGTGATAGAATAATGTTATGTCAACCAAATGGCTTATTAGGTGGCTTTTTAGTGAACTATCAAAAACCTAAGTGAAAATTCTAAAATTATATTTAAAAAATATTAATCTAAGTGGCTTATATCTACACTGATATTTTTATTTCTCTTAAAACACAGAGAAAGTTATAACTTAATAAGTAAGATTAAAAGCCGACACATGCCCTTATAATTACTTCAAAGCATATTAATTTGAAGGATGTGGAGGAATCAGAAGATAAATTTGCTTCATTAGCATATATTTGAATTAACATGAAATATTCTCTATTAACCTACTCTGTAGTCACTAGCAAAATATAAAACAGTTCTTACTCCACTGGTTTAACCAACAGAATTAGCCAGTAGCAATTAGGTAGTGAGCATCTTGGATATAAGTTAGTCTTACCGGTCAGCTATTGCTTTGGCCATAAAGTAATCTTCAGCAATGTATTGGGCAAATGCAATAAGTCCCCCTGCTTGATCTAATACGTCCTTTCTCATCAAACAAGACATTCCTGTCACACACTTGAAGCCAGTTACATTGGCAGAGATGTAGGACCGTGGATGTGAAGTTCCAAAATATACCTGCCAAAAGAATAAATATGTGTAAAATTAGAATTCCATGTTAAATGCATGTTGCATCTATACGGTTTTTCCTAAAGAATTAACTTTAAATGCGATCAAGTGAATATCTCATGATTCTTTATGTAGATAGTACCTGAATAAAAAGTAGCCTATACAACAGCATTTACATATAACGGGCAATTAGTAATTTCTTATCTGGTGGGCCAGTCTTATCATTATTATTACCACAAAGAATATTTACATCTAAGAGGGAAATGCACATTCTATTTGCAAATAAATACAATCTACCCTAACTAGGGAAGACAAAAATGTCCCTCACTATTGACATATATTAAAAATAGCTAATGTATCTTGCTTTGAAGGAGGAGCCCTAGTAGTGCAGTGGGCAAGGTCAGTTTTCATTGTGAGTGAAAGATTAGTCTTCACTCCCATGAAGGCTCACACGCTTAGTAACCCGCGGGGTAGAGCTGCCGTCCTGAGCTGAAGCCAGTGGGGAGCTTTGAGTTTGACTTCAAGATGTTCGTGGATGTGTGTATCTGTACACACACACACACACACACACACACACACAACCATCTATACTGACCTGAATATCTCTGAGACACCTAATTTTACCACAAAAACTGCATTAAGAACACACTGAAAAACTTGGCTTATCCATGAGTATATATGGCACTTTTTATTTGAGCCCTTGGTATATCAGCTCCCCTACCTCCACCCCCTCCTGACTCCTTGATAAATTGTTATTATTGTTTTCATACCGTACGCCAACCATCATTCTCCTTTCACCCACGTTTCTGTTCTTCATCCCCCTTTATATATGGGTGCATGTGCGTGTGATGTGTCATGACTGGCCCCCCCTTATTTGCCTTCTCCCCCGACTTTCTTCCTGCTCTCCTGGTATGGCTATTGCCATTTCTGCATGAGGGGTTTATCTGAACCTAGATTACCTATGTGGTGAGTTGGATTTTTGTGGTGAGCTCTTAATGTGTACCAGTGTACATGCTCCAGCCTAGCCAGAACTGAAAGGCAGGACTGAGGTCATTACAGTGTGAGGGGTGAGGATGCCTCGAAGAACCACAGGAAGATTGTGTGTTTCATGGAAGCTCTGATGCGCCCTGGTTGACTCGTCCCTTCCTTATGACCCTTCTGTGAGGGGGATGTCCTATTGTCTACAGATGTGTTTTGAGCCTCTGCTCCAACCTCCCTCATTCTCAACAGTGCTTTTTGTTGTGTGTCTTCTGGTGCCTGTTACCTGGACATCCCATGATTGCACAGGCTGTGTGCTTCTTCCATGTGGACTTGTTGCTTCTCTGCTAGATGGCTGCTTGTTCAACTTTAAGTCTTGAAGTCTCCAGACACTATATATTTTGTACCATATATATATTTTGTACCATATATATAGTACCATCAGCTTTCTTCACATTGGCTCATGCACCCATTTTGTCTTCAGCAATCATATTGAGAGGGTGAGCATCGTAGAATGTCAGCTTGTTAGAACAAAGTGTTCTTGTATTGATGGAGGGCTTGAGCAGAAGCCCAAACTCCGCCCACTTGCTCAATGTATTGCCCTAAAAAATATGTACCAAGGGCAATCCCTCTATTTTAATGCATGACATGAGTGCACACCCATGTAAGACTGTCACTGTTTGCAGAAGTAGAACGTCTAGTCCTTCTCCAGCAGAGCTGCTGGTGGTGTGGAACTGCCCAGCATGGATCACAGGCCAAAAGGAAACCCTATTCTACAAGAGAGTGCTTTCTCATGTTTAATACTTTCTTTGGTGCTAAAACATTTTTATTGGGGGCTCTGACAGCTCAATCCTCTTTTGTGCTTTCTTTCATGGTTGGAGTTTTCCTGTCCCAGAATCACTGATCATCTTCCCAAATACGCCAAATGGTTTTAAATATGTTTTAAATCATTTTATTGGCGATTCTTAGAGTTGTTGTCATAATCCATATGTACATCCATTGTGTTAAGCACATTGGTTGATATGTGTCCATCATCATTTTGGCAATATTTTCTTTCTTCTTGAGCCCTTGGTATCAGCTCATTTCCCCCTCGCCCCCACCCTCCCTCCCTCATGAACCCTTGATAATTTATAATTCTTTCTTTCATATCTTACACTGTGCGATGTCTCCCTCTACCCACTTTTCTGTTGTCTGTACCCGAGGGGGGCGTATACAGATCATTTTGATCAGTTTCCCCTTGTTCCCCGACCTTCCTGGTCCTAAGGGGTTATCTGGATTCCCTGTGTTTCCAGCTCTTTGCTGTACCTGTCTACATCCTCTGGTCAAGCCAGATTTTTAAGGTTGAGTGCTTTAACCATGGCACCCCCAGGGCTAGCCACTAGTCATATGCCCTTATTTAATATTTTCATTTTAAAGATGTTGTCTCTTCTAATTAGGCTGAATTAGAGAACAATTGTTTTTTCTCTTTCTTTCACATCACTGCCCTGGTGGGAGCAGGAAGCCCAGCCTTACTCTTGGAGAGCTGCTGCTGGATTTGAACTGTCAACCCTGTGGGCCGCAGTCCTGCACACAACCACTGTGCCAGCAGGGTTCGGTTGAGAACAATAATTTTTTCATGGTATGAGTTACTACAATATATATAGCACGAAACAAGAATTTTCAGGAGTGGAGTGATTCTTGCCATCTATCCTATGGACAGACTCCAGGGAACCAAATCAAACCAATCTTCTTAGAAGCACACATCCTGCTCTGCATGCAGTCATGAAGTGAGGTTTGAGGAACAGAGTCAGGCTAAGAACTGAATTTCAAGCTCTCAGGATGTCTTTACAGAGTGTAAGAACTGTTCAGCTTTATCACCACTCACTGTTAAATATGGTAAATAGACTTCTGGAAATGAAAAAATTAGGCTAAACTACACTCCGGGAGATACTCAGTATTGACAGGTATTTCTCAAAGAAATATACACTGTAGTATGGAAAAAATACAACCAGTGTGAAAGCAGCTGACCAATTACTTGTTACTTTTACTTATCAAATACGCAGACTAATTTTTTTTACAATGCAACAAACACAATGGAAGAGCTCATGATTCAAACTGCCCAGAGCCCATGCCTCTTTGCACTGGCAATCCCCTCCATCATGAGACTGTCACTCTAAAGAATACAATCGAGAATCACATCTAATTAAGTTTGTAGCTGCAAGGCCAAGTCAAAAATTCTGCTACAAGAGCTCAGAGACCTGACCAAACGAAATAAAAAGATCAAAATGTGAAAACTCTTGTTCTCGACCTATCTTTTATGCAGGGCCATACTCTTTGAAGGCAACGCTTCCGTTTCTTTAACCCCTCCCTAAAAAGTTATTTGCACAATTTACACCATGTCAAAATATCAATTTGGGCATCCTTTTTTTTTTTTTTTTTCGCTTGTTTGTTTTTTAGGCATCACTGCCCTCTGGTGGTGGGAGTAGAGGCCCAGCCTTTGCTCCTGTGGGGCTGCTGCTGGAATTGAACCTTCGTCCCAGTGGGCCGCAGTCCCGCGCACAACCACTACGCCACCGGGGCTCAGCCCCCAGTTTGGGCATCTTCAAGGAAGTCTAAATCATGGTCCTTCTCAGAGATTTTTTGTGCCTGAGGAACAAAAAGAAGTCCAAGGGGACAAGGCCGGGGCTGCCATGGGGGGACTCGAGTTGATCACTGAAATAGACTCTTGTCGGACAGCCCTAACCCTGTACACACACACACACACACACACACACACACACACACACACACCAGTGTCGAGCCGTGATAGTATGCCTTGCCACTTTTAATAGGTACCTGAGGTCATCCTGTCCCCTTCAAAAAAGGCTAATGTTTATCCCCTTCCAGATTTCCTTAAACAGTCTTTGGAGCTAGCCTCTTTGCCTTGGATTTAAGTGGTCTGGCAGAGCCCCTGAAAAACCAGTTTGGATTGGACTTTTAAAAAAAATCCATTCCTCCACACACACACCCCCCCCCCCGCCCAATGCAATTACTGAAGTCTCTGCATTACTTAGAGAAGATGGATATAACCCAGGGGCTTGTTTAAACATACATTTGTTTTTTCTTTAAATAAACCCAGGCATGTAGGAAC
>PVJH01023868.1:0-34063 GCA_004026705.1 Nesogale talazaci
TTGAAACAATGGGTGGATGGATTGTGATAAGAGCTGTAAGAGGCCCCAATAAAATGATTTTAAAAATAAAATGAAGTTAGTGACTGTGGTGGTCATGTACTTTGGTGTCAATTTCATGATTGGGAGTGTAGAGGTGGAGTCTAGCCTGTCAATCTGGAGATAGCCAATGAGACCTCTGTGTGGGCATGGCTTTCTCTGAGAATTCTGGGAAATCTCGCACCATTTCTCCTGTGGAGGTGAGAGTCTATAGACTCAGTTCCTCGGAGACGCTCTACTGACAAGACAAGATGGCAGCATAGACCCTGAGTCTTAGGAACAGGAGGAGCTGGAAAAGAAGCCACACAAGCTTACCCTGATGGAACCAGACCTCTGAAGCCGGAAAAGTCACAGGGAGACTTCTGCCAGTGCTGAGATGCTTCTACCCTCTATGGATACTGCTGATGGACCTTGAGCCCTGGGAACAAGGAGTCATGGGAAAACCCCTGCCCGCACCAGGATGCTTCTACTGCCACCAGATATACAAGACTCTGCACCCACTGGCCAGTGATTGTCCTGGTGTCATTGCACATGCTTCGTGAGTCAGAAGAAGACTTTATAGACTGGGATCAAGTTACTATCAGACTTATAACCCTGGACTGGACTGGGTTGGGATGCTTTCTCAATGTTCCATTCCTCTTGTATATAAACCTTTCCCTTATATCTCTTTGCGTGTTTATGAATTTGTTTCTCTAGTCTACCCATTCTAACACAGTGACACAACATGAAAAATAGTTTTAACTGGTGGCATAACTAAGAAATTAAAATGTTAATGTTATAAACTGGTAGCATGACTTCCAATATCCTATCAACCCATACGCAACCACAATACCACAAACTGACGGAAGAGTGGAAGATGTCCAGCCTGAGACAGAGGGCCGCAATGACCACAGCAAAGGATGGACGCATGCTGTTGATCACAAAGATCAAGTGGAGCAAGAGCAGCTTTTCGCTGTTACACACTGACGGACCGTGAAAAAGAGTCAACTGGACAACTAGCCAGGAGAAAAGCATCCTCTTCAAGACAGCATCATCTCATCCTCTCTACACGAAGGCAGCAGGACCTTCAACAACGCCAAACCACGCCCTAGAGACTGCAGAGCAGAGCAAGGAAAACAGCAGCACACGCGGGAATGCTGCCTGCCCCCAAACCATATGCAATGCCGCAAGCTCCACAGGCACTGCTACATGTTTTGTACCTGACTGCTCATTTCAACACAGATAGATAATTTTAACGAACCCAGCAAGACCGTGGGAGAAAGGCACAGTGATCTATTTCCGTTCAAATTAAAGTCCCAAAAATTCCTATCAAGACGTTCTCTACAACACATGATGTTCTCATGAGTCAGAATCCACTGAACAGCAGTGATCTGATGCTGGTTTTCCCAGACAGTTTTAAGAGGAACTCAACGTCCCATAAATAAAGTTAAACAGACTGGTACTGAATTGATTCCAATTCACAGTGACCCTATAGAAAATTTCTGGCCTTGTAATTTTTTTTGTTTTTGTTTGTTTGTTTGTTTGTTTTTTGGGGGCATCACTGCTCTCCAGTGGTGGGAGTAGGAGGCCCAGTCCCACTGCTGGAATTGAACCTCCGTCCCAGTGGGCCGCAGTCCCGTGCACAACCACTACGCCACCGAGGCTCAGCCCCTGGCATTGTAATATTAATGGGAGTAAATGACCTCTTCTTTCCCTCACACAGCAGCTGGTGGGATTGAACTACTGACCTTGTGCTAGCAGAACACTGCACTAAACTCACAGTACCAACCAGGATTTCTTACACAATAATCACACACACATACACACACACACACACACACACACTTATTTTAGAACATGAGTCATATCCTAAACTTCCACATCTGGCTTGAGCTTATTAGCTTTTCTGAATACATTGGCATATACTACATCATCTGTGGAGACTGGCATAGCCCAGATCGAAGCTACGCCAGTAACATATGTTTATATCACACAGAGGTTAGTAACTTCTCAAGTTTAACAGAGAATGTAAATTTGAATAGGGCTGAAAAATCACAGGATTTGAGCCCAAGTTTGTGGAGCCAGCAATAAAGTACCAAGTCAACACATTCCCATTTGAAGTAGCCACCTTAAAACAAACTATTTGCTGAGCATCTCATGTTAGGTGCTAAAACCTGCATGCGGCAAGCACAGTCCCTGTCATCATGGAACTGTGTAGCAGGAATGACATACTGGATATGAGACATGTTAGTATTGTATGGAGTGGGTGTTAGGGATGGAAGGCTTCAAAAAGTTTGTGAGGAAAATAATTAATATTTTCAAGCCACTTTTCCACGAACTTTTGGAAGCCCCTCATAATTAAAAATTGTATCAATCGGGCTGAGCCCTGGTGGCGTAAGTGGTTGAGTGCGGGACTGCAGCCTGTGGAACTGGCGGTTCAAATCCAGCGAGCGCTGGGTAGCTCTCACAACCACCAGAGGGCAGTGATGGCAAAAAAATTGTATCGATCTCTTTAATAACAACAAAGAAAGAATTTATTGGAGGAGCTATCAAGAGAAATATAGCCAGGCAGAGTATCATCAAAGAAGAAAGGCTCAGGCTGAGGCTTAGGGACAAGATAGAACGAACGAGGCGAACACCGAGGCAGTGGGGTCTCCGTCGGAAACAGGCAACAGCAATGAGAAATGTGCAGGGTATTAGGCCAAAGGAACAAGAACTGAAGCGCATACGGGTCTTCTACTTTGGGTACAGAAGAGCATGACTAAAGAGTGCACAGGCAAGGAATTGACACAAAGACATTTAAACGGCTTAAGATTTCTCTGGCAGCAGTAAAATAAAGAAGATCTCAAAGTGGGAAAATTAAAAGTAGAAAGACTACCTAAGACACCCTAGAACAAGACGCACAGCACACTAAATAGAAACAAACATGATCAACAGGGGGAGAAAGGATTAGCGGACTATTAGACTAACTCTACTCCAACAGACTTGATGAGATGAAATGTACAAACCGATCAATGCACTTAACCCATATTAAATGACTCAAAAAGAAGTAAAAACCCTCAAAGGATGGACTGAAATCAGTAATTAAAAAATATCTAACATTGTCCACTGTCTCCATTCACTGGACGGTGTAAGACACACAAAAAAATAATAATCAAGAGTTCACGAGGGTGAGGGCTTAGGAGAGGGAAGGGAAAAAAAGAAGAGCTGATACTGAGGGCTCAAGTGGAAAGAAATTGCTTTAAAATATTAATGGCAACATATGTGTAAGTGCTTAATACCGCTGAATGACAGATTGTTATAAGATTTTAACAGCCCTACAATAAAATGATGAAAATTATACATTTTTATTAAACTTGTCCAAAATATGTTGGAGATACACATGCATGTATATGCATACACACACACACACACACACACACACACACACACACACACACACATATATAAAAGAAAAGCCCAGGACCAAACAACTTTACATAGGAACTCTACAATTATTTCCATTTAGAGAAGAATTAACATCAATCGTATTCAAATTCTTTCAAAAAGCTGAGGAGTAAATAAATTCTCACTAACTCTTGCTATGATGACTGACAGCACAGCCTCTGGGTTCAAAAGCCAAAGACATCACAAAAAAGAGTAAAAAAATCTACCGACCAATATCCTTTATGAATATAGATGCCAAATTTTTCAACTAAATACTAGCAAGCACAATACAACATCATATTTCAAAGATTGCAAACCATAATCAAGTAATGAAGGTTCAACATCAGATCCATGAGTGTAATGTGTGCTACAATATATTAACAGAACACCCCCCAAACAAAGAACATAATCATCTCAATTTACACACACACACACACACACACACGTTTGATAAAATACAGTACCCTTTCTTGATAAAGCTCTACAACAATGAAAGAGAACTTTTCAACATGATTAAGAAAATTTGTGAAAACCAACAGTCAACATTATGTTCAATAGAGAATGGGTGAAAGCTTTCCCCACTAAAACATGAACAACATGTGGAGGCCCACTCTTATGAATCTTATTCTTATTACAATGGAAGTACTAGTCATAGCAATAAGGCAAGAAGAAAGCAAAGGTATCTAAATTAAAAGGGGAAATAAGAAACTATGAGCACAATCTAATATCAAGACCAGTATTGCTAAGAGATGATAGTGGCACTGAGAAAGACAGTGACAGATGATACACAGCAAAGTATCCCAAGCTGAGAGATATTTATTTCAACTCAATCACAGTCAAAATTTCAACAGCCTTTTTTTTCTTTTTTTTTGGCATCACTGCTCTCCGGTGGTGGAAGTAAGAGGCCCAGCCCCACTGCTGGAATTGAACCTCCGTCCCAGTGGGCTGCAGTCCCGCACACAACCACTACGCTACCGGGGTTCAGCCTCAACAGCCTTCTTTACAGGAGCAGAAAAGACAATCCTAGACTTTGTATGGAACAGAAAGAGTTCCTGAGCGGCTGAAATCAGTGTGGAAAGAAAAAATGAAAAGTAAGTTGGCTTGCACTACCTGTTTTTAAAATACTGTAAATCTACATTAAAATAGCCTAATACTGATATAACAATAGACATGTGGACCACTGGAATAGAATTATACTCCAAAAAGAAATACGCAGCTTCTGCCAAAGGTGCTAAGTTCAGTCACTGGGTAAAGAAAAGTCTTTTGAATAAATGATGCTGGGAACACTGGAGTTCCAAATGCAGAAAAATAAAAAGGGATAACTAACCTACTCAAACAATGCAAGACCTATTAAGGGCCTAAATATACAAACTAAAACTATAAAATCTTGAGAACAGCAGGAGTAAAGTTGCCAAGTCTAGCTTCTCCCAGTGGATTAGCTAGTATATAAACACAAGCACAAAGAACAAAAGACAAAATAAAAGACATAGACTTCATAAAATTTAAAAGTTTACTTTATCAAAGGATTAAGGAAGTAAAAAATATGCAAGCAACTGGAAGCACGTGTTCAGAAACTAAATAAATGACAAAAACTGAACAATCAATACACACACAAACCTTAGTAAGAAAAAGACAAATAGTCCAATCACAAATTGAGTGATTAGAACAGACACTACACCAAGGACATTCAAACACCTAAGATGTTCAGTTATCATTAGTCATCAGAGAGATGCATATAAAAACCACAACTAGATACCATTTTACTCACACTGGGGTGTTTAAGGTAAGGGGGAAAATATCTTTTTTTAATAATTAAAAAGAAAACAACAAATGTTGGCAAGGAAGTAGGGAAGTTGGAACCCTCGTTGGGAAACAAGAACCTTTCCGCACTGATGGGCAGGAGGCAGAATAGGATGGTCACTGTGGCAGATCCTAAAAAAACCTCAAAATGGAATTACCACATGACCTAGGAATTCAGCTCTTATAAATATCCCCAAAAGACATGATGAAAGCAATGACTCAAACAGAAACTTGCACTTCAGTGTGCACTACAGTATTAATCACATGAGCCAAGAGGTTGCCGTTCTTATTGCTGTTAAGTACCGTCAAGTCCATCCTGACTCAACGCAACCCTGTCTGTGTCCAACCCCTGCTGGCCTATGCCACCCGCACTCTTGTCCTTCTGTGTGCACCCACCAATTGTCATTCTATCCTGCTGGAAATCGCCCTCTTTTTCATTACCCCTTTAGCTTTAGCAAGCACAATGCCCTTCTCCAGAACTGGTTTCTCTGGAAAACATGCTCAAAGTGCCAGAGTCAATCTCACGCCATCCTTGCCTCGAAGTAGCATCCTAGCTGGACTTCTTCCACGACAGATTTGTTTGGTCTCTTGGCTGTCCATGTTGTTGCTGTTAGGGGCACTGAGTCGGTTCCTATCCATAGCAGTCCATGGCACTTTCCAAAATCTTCACCAGCACCATAATTCAAGTGGATCAATTCTTATTCGGTCTTCCTTATTCAATGTTTAACTTTCACATGCATATGTGAAAATGTCACAGTCAAGTGCATCTAAGTTCTCAAAGTAACATCCTTACTAACACCCTTCAAAGAGGTCTTGCACAGATTCCCCTAATGCAAAGGCAGCAACCATTTGCATGTGTATCAGTAGATGGATGGACAAACAAAATGTAAGATATATACAGAATGGGAAACTCCTCAGTTAGTAGGAGAAATGAAAGCTTGGCACATGCCACAATCTGGATATAGCTGGAAGACATGCTGAGTGAAACTGTGAGCCAATCACAATGGACAAATATTATATAGCCTCACTAATATAAAAGACAAAAAAAAGGAAAGACAAATGTATTTAGAGTAAAGGCTATTAGTAGATATCAATGACAGGAAGGAATGTGGAGGAAGATTTAAGGGTGATAGACAAATTACATTGATTAAGGACATGGCTGCCCAGCCAATTATTGTAAATACTATAATAAGCTGTACAACTGTAAAACGTTGACTTGGCAAATTCTTGTGCAGCGACAGGAAAGGGGTGGAAGGGAGAGGAGGCAGGGAGAAAGTAGAAAAAGGGAAGTAAGTGGAGCAGGCAGAGGAAGTGAGAGGAGAGAAAAAAATCTTATGGACTTGGATTTCTTGATTTTGGAGGTGTAGGGCCATGGTTTCATGGGATGTCCTTATTGTATGACCTAATAACTGTCAAGTGCTTCTGTTTTACCTACTTGGTCACTGCATAATACCTAGAGTTTTAAAAGCTTCTAAGAGGTCATCCAAGACAAAATAGCTTCCTATTTATCTGGACAAGTGAGGAAGGAGTCAGGAATAGGAGGAGGATACAAAATGTGTGGCTAGTTGCCTCCAGGAACTGTCCCCTTTGTGATGAAACCAAAATAAAATAAAATGTAGAAAACAAATGGCTCCCAGCAACCACTGATGAACATTCTGACCAAAGCTTTCCTACAAGAATCCTGGTCAAAAGGAGCAACATGCAGAACCAAAAAGCAAATTCTCATGGACTGCACACTACCTTTGGAGTCAGGAAGGTTACGTAAATTTTTGAAAAAGAGATAATCTGTTAAACCATAAACCAAAAGTACCCCGTGAAGTCTTCTCAAAAGCTAACTATGTTAGGTTGATTAACTAGCTAAAAAAAGCTTGCTTTGAGCATGACGTCTTAAGGAACTATATCAAGATCAAATTGGCAACAGCAAAAACAAACAAACAAACAAACAAAAAAGCCAAAAAACTGACAGTAAACTTAGCAGGCAATGAGTATGTTAATGAAAGAACAAGAACACGGAAAAAGTGGGTGAGACTAAGTTATTCAATTGGAAGGATGCAATCACTAGATGGTACATGCTTTTTTAATAAACTCACTGCTAGCATATCAATTCCAACAGACACCGACACTATTGGGTAAGCTAGAATTGCCTCGGTTTGGCTTTTAAAACTAACTCTTAAGGGAATGCAAAGCCTCATCTTTCTCTATCATGTAACCACTATGGCACCAGGTAGATGCTAGTAGCTATTGAATTGGTATATGTTTTGCTGTATTCAGACCACCAAAAAAAATTTTTTTTTAATTTTAAGAGTACTTGTGGGGCTGAGCCCCGGTGGCATAGAAGTTGTGTGTGGAACTGTAGCCCACTAGGTTGGCGGTTCAAATCCAGCAGCAGCTCTCCTGGAGCAAGGCTGGGCCTCCTACTCCCACTAGAGGGCAGTGATACCCCCTCCCAAAAAAAGTACTTGTGATGGACAGAGAGGTTTCTCATTTCATTTCCAAATGTATAAGAAAGTGAATGCACAATACTCCTATTTATTAAAATAAAAAATCATGAGGGAAGGTTTGAGATGCTGTGAACCCCTGTCAAGGTGAGTAAGCAGGATGTCAGAGATGAGGTCTACAGCATACAAGACAATTGAGATCAGAGATATCAATTTGGTAGTCATCAGCAAGCAGATGGTGTCTGAAGTCACAGAAGTAAGTAGCTTGTGGCAGCAGGAAGAAAGCAAGCAAGCATTTGGGTCTGACAGGGGAGGAGGAGACAGCAATGGAGGCTAGGAAATACATGTGAAGGCGTTGAATTAAGAAGGGATTAACTAGGGCAGAGGAAAAAAAAAAAAAGAAGACGGGATTAACTGTGTAAGCTGAAGAGAATTTAAAGAAAGGTGAATTCGGGCTGAGCCCCGGTGGTCTAAGTGGTTGAGTGTGGGACTGCAGCCTGCGGGCTTGGCGGTTCAAATCCAGCAGCGGCTCTCAGGAGCAGCACTGGGTAGCGCCCACAACCACCAGAGGCAGTGTTGCCCCCCCCAAAAAAAAAAGAAAAAGAAAGAAAGGTGAAAGAAAGGTGAAAGCATTACCTATGGGAAGGACAGAGCAAAGGACCAGTTTAGAGTCTAGGTAAGGAGGGTCCTTGGGTAAACAACCTTTCTTGAGACCCGTGGACATGAAAAGAGGATGGAGAGAGCAACCTGGAAAGAAACACCAGGTAAGGTGAAGGCTTACTTGTGTCTTTAAAATAAGATGGTTGGCAAAAGAAAAAAAAAAGATAGAAGGTTGGTAATTAAAGAGATGAAAGCATTTCTAACCTTCATGTCCAAATGCCAAGAAAAGATGGCCCAAACTCTCTCCTAAGGTGAAAGGAGATGGGGTCCTAATTGTTCCTGAAACAGGGGCCACCCTCCATGGTATACTGGGAAATAAAGAAAAACAGGAGGCTGTGCACACGGATCTGTATGTCACACAGCAAATTGGAAGGAATTGCTCCCAGACGGTTGTCTTCCTTGAGATACAAGGCAGGGCCATTTACAGAGAAGCGGGACGTGAAGGGAACCTTGATTAGAGAACGAAGGAAGCCATCCTTACACACAGCGGACAGAGCATTTCCTAGAGAAACTGCAATATTCCTAAGCAGAGGTGAAAAACAAGTGCCTACCCTATTGTGTTATTTTCCCCAGCCTCATGTGGGTGATTAAGCGCATTCTGAGTGTGGACATCTGCCAAAGATGCAAACACCTCATGCTATGGGGTCTGTGCTGCACTGGTGCTCACGACAGGTTTGCTGAAGCACAAGACAAGGAAACCACGTGGGCAAGGGAAGCCCCCCCTGCCTGGTAGAGGAATGCAGAGCTAAGTCAATGGGGGAGGGTAAAAGAAGGCACTGCAGGCAGAAAGAAGTCAACAATCTCAGGGCACAGACACAGGCAGCACCCTCAGTCAACCCAAGGGTTGACCAAGGAAATACTAAGTAACTGCTAGGAGTTGACATCCACAAGGTGGGAAAGGAAGGCCTTTTAAGCTGAGAACTCTAAAATTCCATACGCTGGAGTAAATGTTCTGCAGCTGTCACAAACCAGGCCACAAAAATCACAGGAGATCAATTTTAGGTCTTTATATTTGTCTTTCATTTGGATTATTAATTTGATACAATATCCTGTCACTGGCTTTGCTAACACTAGTGCAAGGATAAAAATACAGACAGTTCCTGCCTGACACTTTTGCAGGACAATGAGCAGATTTCTAAAAAAAAAAAAAAAAGGAGTTGTGGGGCTGAGCCCCAGTGGCATAAGTGGTTGACTGCAGGACTGCGGCCTGCTTCAAATCCAGTGGTGGCTCTCAGGAACAGCACTGGGTAGCGCCCACGACCACCAGAAGCAGTGATGCGCCCCCCCCCCCAAAAAAAATTTTTTTTTAAAAAGTAGTTGTGACAGATAACACATTGATTTTAACTCTTGCAAAAGCTTTCAAATATTACTACTTTTCTTCGAGTCTCATTTTTTTAACATCTGAACTAAATCTTCAATGATCTTCTTAGAAACAAAATAATTAGTCACTAAATATTTGGGAAAGTTAATGTTGGTCAAGCCAGAAAGGGTATTTTCCTCTTTTTCTCAAAGTAGATTGAAGACTCCATGGAATTTCTCAGTTCCTTCTATCAGTTCATAGAAATAATATCTATAGTAAGCTTTACTGACATACTTCAGTGCCCAAACATGATTCCTTTTACCCAGAAAGAAATAAGGAGCTAATGCAAGACCTTCTCTAAAATTCTAAAGGTAACTAAAGATGACGTCCACTGCCTAATCTAATCAGACCACAGTGAGCCTACAGGACAGGGCAGAAGTGCTTCCCAGGCTCCCACAGTCAATGATCAGGGGGACAGCCATCGAGACATCCAATGATACTGCTTTATATACATCTATTGTGCAAGGCCTCTGTAAAGTGTTAAAAAGCAAGGTTGTTACCTTAAGGCTTTTTGTTTTTATTTTAAGGTTTACCATGCACCTGACCCAAGCCATGCATGTGAAAATTGGACACTAAATAAGGAAAACCAAGTAAGAATAATTGATGTATTTGAATTGTGATGCTGGCAAGGAATATTAAAAGTACGATGGAATGCCAAGAAAATGAACAAAACAGCCTTGGAAGAAGTACAGCCAGAATGTTCCTTGGAGGCCAAAAGATGAGACTTCTCACGTATTTTGGGAAGACAAGCCCCTGGAGAGGGAAATCTTGCTTGGAAAATTGTAGGGGCAGCCAAAACCAGGAAGGCTCTCAAGAAGATGGACTGGCAGTGGTTGCACCAACAGGCTCAACCCTAAGAGCAGTGGTGAGAATGGGGCAGGACCAGGCAGTGTTTCGTGCTGGTGTGTCTGGGGTTGCCCTGAGTCAGAGTCACCTAGAAAAAGACCCAACCTACGGGCTGCGAACAACAACATGACCTCAGGCCTTTCTCATCGCCCTGCCAACAAAGATGACTGCGGCTAATGAAACAGAAGAATGATGTGTGCCCCCTTGGCCCCATCATTTTAAGTCTGGAAGCCAAGTGTTCTTAATCCCAGAGGAAAGCCTAATCTGAGCGCAAAGGGGAATTTCTACTGTTCTCTCCCATGACCTTGCAGAGACTTCTCCCATTTCACCAAACTAATGGGAACAGTCTGTTTTCCAATTCCAATGCAGAGAATAACAGCAAAGAAATCATCCAGCACAGACCTATTCCTTGCTTTTTCCCTGGAAGCAGAACCTCCAGAGACACTGTCAAGGAAAGATCGTATGTGTCTGAACCGAACAGTTTTCCCAAAACAGCTCCCTCAGACAAGAAGAATGCCTTACATAATAACTCTTACAAAAATTTAAAAATAAAAAGAATTCTTACAGTCTCCTTGAGGAAGTACATTTTCCATTATTTTTTAATAACAAATTTGAGAAACCATCCCAATCATGGCTAGTTTTAGACACTTGAAAATGACAAATAGGACTGAGTTTAAAAAGAAAAAATAACAGGGCTGGGCCCCAGTGGCTTAAGTGGTTGAGTGCGGGACTGTGGCCCGCAGACTTGACGGTTCAAATCCAGCCTCGGCTCTCAAGAGCAGCACTGGGTAGCGCCCACGACCACCAGAAGCAGTGATGCCCCACTCCACCCCCACCCCACCCCCCCAAAAAAGAAAAAGAACAGCAACAGGAAAGTAACAGAGATTGAACCAACCCCATTCTAGAAATGATGTCAAAATACAAGTACCTGATGCTCTATAAGGATCACTTCATAGATAAATAAGTAGTTATATTAAGAAGATGGTGAACATACATTTAAAGAATTTTTGAAAGAACTTTTTCAAAAGTGCTATAAATCGGTTTGTAGCTTGAGTTAAATTTTCCATGGAGAGGGCTGAGCCCCATTGGTGTAGTGGTTGAGTATGGGACTGCGGCCCACTGGTTTGGCGGTTCAAATCCAGCAGCAGCTCTCTAGGAGCAAGGCTGGGCTTCCCACTCCCACCATAGGGCAGTGATTACTTCCCCCCCCCCAAAAAAAAATCCATGGAAAGCATCCTAGTTATTGTATCGCTAAGAACCCAGACAGATGCCAGGAGGCTCTCTGAAACCCTGAAAATTCATGATGTGTTCTGTTAAGAACCACACTAATATAAAAAAAGGACACCATGCTGAGTAAAGTTGAGGGGCAGTGAAGAAGGGAAGCCCTTGGTGGGATGGAGCAACATGGCGGCTGCACTAGCGGCGGCAGAGGGCTGGCCGAGGCCGTTCAGCTGTGCACAGACTGTCATGCGCTGGAACGGGCTCCATGCACCTGACGGCAACAATGTGAAGAATGGAAGCCAATCAAGAGTTGGAATAACCACTCGTTTTCAATGTGAACATAAATTTTATATTTTTAATTTCCTATAGGGATAACAGGTGGGGGAGGCTTAAATTACAGATCATCAATTCTGTATTCAACAACTTAAATTACTTTCTCAAATCCTCAAACAGCTTGCCCTGCCCCCAATTTCTCTTGTGGAATTCCATCCTCCCCTTCTAACTACTAATCCGAGTCAATATCTGTCTACCCTACACTCCAGCCCACGGTCAGCAAACGTTGCACAGAAGAGTCAATCCGGTCCCATATGAAAATTGAAAAACTGGGCTGAGCCCCGGGGGCGTAGTGGTTGTGCACGGGACTGCGGCCCACTGGGATGGAAGTTCGATTCCAGCTCCACGGAGCAAAGGCTGGGCCTCCTACTCCCACCACCTGAGGGCAGTGATGTCCAAAAAAAAAAAAAAATTGAAAAACTATTTGAGAACAGTAAATAGATGCTTACAAACACAATCACCATTACCTGAAAAATACCCTTAATTTTTTTTTTTTCAGTTTTGCTTCAGAGCTGCATGTCCATACAGAAAGAGCCACCTCTGGCCCCAAAACCATAGTTTGTCAACCCCTGCTCTGGCCTTCTGCCCCATATGCCTTGCTGTTCCTCCCCTCCCTGGTGGCCAGCCAAGTCTGTTTCTTTGGTGAGATAAGGTTTTGGGTGTTTTGGTTTGTGTTGTCCTTTTATAACAGTGACTGCACGCGGTATTTCTCTTTTGTGATAGGCTCACTTCACTCAACACAATGCCCCCCAAGTGCACCTGAGCCGTGAAGTGCTTCAGAGTCTCGTCATTACTCTTTCAGGAAGCACTCTTCTTTATTGATTTATCGCACACATCATCCAAGTGAAGACGCTTTCCCATGAAGTAAGTAAGGAACATATTTCTAAAATATAATTGATCCTATATATCATTTAATTTCAAAAGATGAATATGTGAAATAATTAGATAACTGATTATCTAGTAGACACACATACATACCTAAACGTTTGTATATCCAAGTAAGCTCATAAAAAAATATTTATTCTTCTCATGGAAAAGGACGCTGCCTTATAATCTGGCCGATGGGGAATAAGTCGAACAATATTATGACTAGGATCCAGATCGTAACTCCAAATCAAACATGTTTAAACCCGTCTGCGCATCAGGAGTTGGCTGCAGCCAAGTTCTCTTGGTCAGACACTTGCTTGGTATCCAGGGTGCCTTCAAAAGAAGATCCACTGCAAACAGTGGCAGCTGTGTTTTGGGATCCTCATGGGATAATCCTGATGGACTGTCCCTCAGGACACAGATGATCGAGGGGACTCACTATGAAGAAGTTCAAAGGACAGGGCAAGCCTCACACGTAAGAAAAGGGCCAGGAAAGTTGTGCTGATGACTCCTTGTTCATCACAGCAAAGGACCAGCTCGTTCTTCAAGGGCAGCAAGTACTGTCCTGTAAGAATTGAATTGAGAACACTGGCCCTACCATCGACACTGCCCTGATCTTTGCCCTTTCAAAGGCGTCCTTGTGGCACAGTGATTTTATGTTGGGCTGCTGACTGCAAGGTCAGTAGCTCAAACCTCCCAGCTTCTTCAAGGAAGAAACATGAGGCTTTCTATTCCCATCAACATTTACAGTCTCGGAAAACCCCAGGGGCCATTCTACCTTGTCCTATAAGTCAAACCAGCTCAATCTCACTGAGTTTGAGTAAGTCACCCTTTCAGGCTCCTTGTGGGTCCCCAAGCTCAGAGAACATTGGAAAGGACTAGGACTGGAGCCCATCCTGGATGGGCTGCTGTTTCCATGTCATGTAAATGACAGAGTATAGACTTCTTTGAGAAACGATTAGTGAGACGGAGAGACCACCTGCAGAACTGTATAGACATGGACGGAGGATGTGTCAAGAAACAAGAGCTTCACATTTTCATAATTTGTTTGAGGTTTTTATTATTTCACAGTAGTAGTTTTTTGGTTCGTATGTTATCAAACTGAAGAAAATCAGATTCACTGCCATTGAGCTAACTCTAATTCATAGCAACCCCGCAGGGCAGAGGAGAATTTCACTGGCAGATTCCTGAGGATGGAAATCTTTCTAGGAGCAAAAAGAAAGCCTCATCTGGTCCCTCAGGGTGGCCGCTAGGTTGACCTTGCAAGTTAGCGGCCCAACACAAAACAGAGTACACCACCAGGACTCCTCCCGACATGAGTAGTGGTGGATCTCTGTCCTGTGGGTCTCCCCAGCACGTGAAGCCTCTGGATGTGGGAATCCTTTTATCTACAGAGGCACAGTCAACATAAAAGTTTCACCATAAAAGCTGACATGATGGGCACTTGCTTCCCGGAACACAGACTTAGAATGAGCCTAAGTTCTAATAACCAGATGCTACAACCTGAAAACCTGACCTGAGATCGGGTGAGGGGGTGGCAACGACTCATGTCCAGCAGCCACCCAGGGACAATGTGGCTGGTGCCAGCTATCAGGGGGCAATAACAGTGCCAACATCTCCAGTCTGCTCTATGGGTCCAACTCAGGCCATTACTCCTGGTTCTCAAAGACTTCTAAGGAAAATACCAAAAATCAAAGTAGACAAACATACATTCTTTGTCCCCAAGTTGATTCCTCATCCCCATGATGTGGTGACCACAGGTTACAGAGTAGGAGAGTGCTATAGGTCTACTCCTTAGCATTTTCTTGACAAGAATCTTTGCAAAAGTAGATTGCCTGGTTGCTAACCGAAAGATTCACAGAGTGAGCCCACCCGATGCCTCTGCAGGATAAAGATTTTTATTGTACCCTGCTTTGGACTGTTAAACACTAGGTCAACAGTTCAAACCCACCAGCTACTTCATAGGAGACAGATGAGGCTGTCTGCTCCTGTTGAGAAACACAGCTTTGACCCCTACGCAGGGTCAGCAGGAGTCAGGATTGACTCAGTGCCAGCTGATGTGGTCTGGGATCTGCTGAGTGAACAGTTCTCCTCTGTCACACAGGGGGGCTGGGAAGTGAGCGTGCTCTGCAAGGCAACAAACAACAACCACCTTTGCAGAGAGAGAAGGATAAAGCTTTCTTCTGTGCGCCTGCTGATGGATAAGAACTGCCATCTTTTAGCTGAGTTGTCAAACACAGATGATTTTTACTTTTATTCTTCATCCTCTGATAGTCTTTCCCTCTATCCACTCTTTTCCCATCCATCCACCCAGGCTCACATTTTAGTAGGAAGATTAAAATGAACAATAAGGACACTCCCACCCACTCCCAGCCTTTTTTTTTTTTTTTTGAGGGGGTGTCTTATCTTAAGCATTAAGAACAGTTACAGACCAAGGATTCTGATATGGCCCCACAATTGAAGGTTTTACAGTTGTTTTGCTAAAAGAGCCCTGCTGCGGTGATGGTGACAGCCAGCACTGGCCCATTCTGGCCCTGTTTTTAGTCCATAAGGAAAACAATTTCCTTTTGTCACCTGAACAATCTCAACCAAGCAATGCTTGCTCCCCACTAACTTGATACAATTACCATAAATACAAAGAGGGCAGAGACTTGAGAAGAAATAAATTTTTTTACAGTATTTTGTATGCATAGTTCGAGTAAATATCATCATCCTGGCCAAAAGTAACCACATGGAAACAAAAATTAAATTTCATGAAACTATCTCAAACTCACTAGCTAAAAACTATTGAGAATTTTAATGAATCCGAACACAGAGATCTAACCGGGACATCAGAGCTGCAGATGCTATACATTAATTCTAAAGAGTTTAAACCTAAGAATTAGACACTAATTCATATGAAATGAACCTTTGAATGCCTGATTCTTTCAGCCTATGACAGTTTTCCCTAAGAGCTAGCTACCCACGGCTAAAAACAGACTGCCACATCTTTCTCCACAGAGGCCTGTACATTTGCACATAAGCCCTTCAACCCTCTGCCAGCAGGGTGCCTTTCATAGCCCAACCCTCTGGCGTGGGGGTGCTTCTGACTCAGAACACCCTGCCATGTTTCCACACTGGAAATCCATACAGGAGCACACAGTCTCATCCACCTCCCTGAGAGTAAGCAACCCATAGGTTTGAGCTGCGAACTCTGTGGTTAGCAAATTCATGTCTAACCGTGGTCCTACCAGAGCCTCTTTGAATAGCCTCAAAACCAAACGCAAACCCACTGCTGTCTATCCTGACTCAGAGTGACCCAATAGGAGAGAGAACTGCCCCACTGGGTTTCTGAGATTAACTCTGCAAGTGAGTAAAACGTCTCATTTCCCCCTCCGGTCAGTGGGTGGTTTCCCACTGCTGACTCTGTGGTTACCCCACATGTACTGTTCAATAGCCTTGACAACATAACTTTTAATGCATATTCCAAATTCACTGATTCAATTTTCACTTCTGCTTTCATTCAGATACTCCAAGAATGAAAACTCCCTAACTCAATGTATCATAACAGTTTAACACTCCTGCATTATCTATTATCTGTGAACAAATACCTTAGTATTTATTTACTAGGAAAAATATATCCATTTTGAAGGACATCTATTCACTGAAATAATGTCAGCCAGGGCTGTTTTGAGTTATTGCTAGTCTAAGGAGCATCTGAGACCTGTAAAGCAAAAGCTACTGAGTCCAGGAGGACTGAGCTATGGAAGAAAAACTGTAGCTACTTAACCTCTCTGCAAGAGGCTCAATAAGGTTCTAGCTTTTATTTTGCAATCAAAATAAACATTGGGGCAGAACATTATGAGAGAAGTAAAACCCTATGGAAGTGAAAGATTAAGTCTGCCAGAAAGCTATAAAAGTATCACAAAGCAGAGTTGAAACTGGGTTTTATCAGTTTTTAAGTAAGAGATCATTTGAGTTTCTGGAGTGAGTTTATTAGGGGGCATAGTTGGAAATAAAAGTATACACCCATATAGCAAGGCAGGAAAGCAGTTGAAGCAAAGGGGGAGGGGAGAACAAAAGGAAAAAAGAAGTGTCCTGAAACGGTTGATTTAGCCTTTGACCAACAAAGAGCAATCAGGATCCTTCTCTGACGAGTAGGCTGTCCTTGGCCCAACAACTAGAGTGTCCAATAGTCTAGAGATTGGTAGCAATTTGTAAGCAAACTGGAAGAGGGGTTTTACTTTCGTGAAAGCCTTTTTAAAGGGGCACTTGCAGCAAGTGAAGGTGCCTGAGATTAGAAAACTGCTGTATGATAAGGGTTTCAATTGTGTCAAAGAAGGGACAAATTTACTTAACATTAAGGGAGGAAGGAGACGGTGTGCAGGAGGTTACAGCCCACCATCTCCCTGTACAGTGAAAATCAGAGGAGCTTGTGGATTCCTTGCAGGCACAGAAATATAGGAAATATGGGCTTCAGTAGGGAAGTGGAGGTGAAGTGACGTGGGTAAGCAGCCCCAGATGCTGATGAGTCACCCAGAGGGAAGACACTGAGTCATGGGGCAAGGCCACTGGCACAGTGGGGCAGGAAACAGGCCCGGCCAGTCCCCTCTGCTTTATTCTGATTGGTGTTCGTCCCTACCAAAACATCTGTGGGCTCTGGGTCAGAAAAATGAAACTCTCCATATATATTCTTGAAAAACAGGTTTTACAATGACATCTGTATCTGACTCGATTACAATGAGTTTATAGGGACAAGAAAGGCACACATACTATATCTCACTCACACACACGATTTATATAAAAAAGTAAGATTGTCCAATCGTAAAGGTCAGTTCCAAAGAGAAAAAAATTTCATAAAGTGAGGTCATTGACAACTTTTCAAAGCAAACTGAGCTTGTTTCACAAACAAGCCCAAGATGGATTTTTTCACCCCACCTCCCATTCTGAATGTAGCTGCCAGCAAAATTCCATTTAAAAACGTGTCATTTATTCTGGAAATAAACTGATTGAACCAACTTGCCTGATAATATCACTATTACAATTACATAATATTTCTAAACACCAGACTAGCTGCCTTCAGGTCCATGCTAACTCGTAGTAATCCCCTGTGGATTTCCAAAACTAACTGTTTATGGGAATAGAAAGTCCAGCCTTTCTCTCAAGAAGCTGCTCGTGGTTTTGAACTGCCAACCACGTTATGGCAGCCCAACCCATAACCACTGCACAACCTGGGCTCCGTATACTTGGAGGAAGGGTGGTTGAGGGTATGCATAACTTTCTCAATGGTATCTAATACCTAGGTAGACATGGATGGTACCTAAGGCCATGCTAGAAAAATCAATACTAAAACAATCCGAAAATTCTGAACAGCAGAAACCTGTTTGAGTACAATCCACATTAGCTATAGTCCCAAATCCTCTGGAAATGGCAGGTAAACACACTTTTCAAGATTATTATAATCTAGTGGTGGGCCTACATCATCAAAAAGCCAGGCAGTACAGTGTATCCAACTTAAAAGGAGATCTAACTCCAAGGCGAGGATTTCCAAGGAAGATGCCACGCCCTCCGCCAGAGGTTCTCAATTTAGGCTTGCTTCACAATCACCTGGAGGGCTTGTTAAAACAATTCTGATGGACTCAGTTCAGAATTCCATTTCAGTAGAGCGGAGCGCCCCTGCTGAGAATCTACATTCTTCCCCCCCTCCCCCAATGATTTTATTGGGGGCTCTTACTGCTCTTATAACATTCAATACATCATTTGTATCAAGCATATTTGTACATCTGTTGCTATATTCATTTCCAAATATTTTCTATTTGAGCCTTTGGTATAAGCTCCTCTATTCCTCCCCCCCCTTTTTTTTTTAATAAATCATCTTGGGCTGAGCCCCGGTGGCGTAGTGGTTGTGCGCGGGACTGCGGCACACTGGGACGGAGGTTCAATTCCAGTAGTGGGGCTGGGCCTCCTACTCCCACCACCGGAGAGCAGTGATGCCCCCCAAAAAATAAATAAATCATCTTATTGGGGGCTCATACAATCCCCATACTATCCATCCATACATCAATTGTATGCAGGCCACATTTGCACACTTGTTGCCATCATCATTCTCAAAACATCCTCCCTCCACTTAGGTCCCCAGTACCGGCTTCCCATATTTTCCTCTCTCCTCCCGCTCCCCCATGAACCCTTAATAATTTACAAGTTGTTATTATTTTTTCATATCGTACACTGTCCAATGTGTCCCTGCACTCACTTCCCTGTTGTCCATACTCCAGAGAGGTTATATGTAGATTCCTGAAATTGGTTCCCCCTTTCTATTCCACCATCCCTCCACCCTCCCAGTATCACCACTTCCACCACTAGTCCTGAGGGAGAATCTGTAGTCTTAACAAGTTCCCAGGTGATGTAGCTGCTGGGTGGTCCAGGGGCCAGACTTGGCATAGCTGTGACATGTAGGGCTGCTAACCAGTACTCAGAAACTTTTCCTCAAAAAAACCAAGCTCACTGCTACCGAGACAGAATGGACTTCTGAGACTGCATCTCTTTGAAGGAGTAGAAAACACCACCTTTCTCCCAAGGAGCAGCTGGTGGTTTTGAACTGCTCTGCACCACCAGGGTGAAACTTCTCTATTGGGGTAAAAACTTGAGGTCAGTCAGCTGGCAAATGCCCCGTTTGGGTGGTATTTTTCACAGATGTGAAGTATGTGAAAGAAAAACACAACATTAAAAGGTGGGGGGGTGGGGGGGTGGAGTGGTGTTAAAACTCTAAAGAGTCTATGTACACAGAGGGGCTTCCTACCAAACCTGGGGGCGAGGAGAAGCGTGCAGCCATTGGACCAGATGGTTCCACCCCTGCTTACTGGCCCTGTCTATTGCACCTTCTGCTGTGGTAAACAGCAACATCAGAGGCCAGGTTTTTTGTGTGTGTTTTTTTTTATGAACCATCTGAATTGAACATGCATCTCATGCCCTATCTCTACCCTTCTTAACCCTTGTAAAAAAAACAAAAACAAAAAACTCCACCATCATGACCAAAGAGCTTAATCCTCGTACCAAAAACAAATCAAACCAAAAAATCACCACCATACCCAAGGTGTGGACTCCCAAGTGTTACAGACTAGAACTACTCTCCACAGGTTTTTCTTGGTTGTAACTTTACAACAGCACACTGCCAGGCTCTCCTTTCGCGTGCCATTTTGATGGATTCAAACTCCCCAACTTCTTCCCAGCATCATACAACTGCCTTGATTTAGCACAACCTTCAGGAACCGAGAAGTCACTTTTTTTTCCCCTTTTTTGGGGGGCATCACTGCTCTCTGGTGGTGGGAGTAGGAAGCCCAGCCTTGCTCCTGGAGAGCTGCTGCTGCTGGATTTGAACCTCCAACCCAGTGGGCCGCAGTCTGGCGCCACGATGCCACTGGGGCTCAGTGAGAAGTCACTTTTCAACTGAAGATAAAAACGTAAATATACTATGAAAGGCTCCTAAAAGAGAACACCACAAACACGACAGCGCTATTTTAAATGTCCTTAAGTTCCTGGACAGGTGCCCACCTCAGATAAGTACAACATGTCCTGCCTCACCAGAGAGAACATCTTCAGAATTCTGGCAAGAAATCAGCACACACACTGTGCTTTCCCTGGAGTGCATGCACAGAATGAACACAGTGATTCCAGCCACTAGCTGGACCACCCCCCATCCCAATTCAAATGACTCACCTTCACTGTCTGGGTTGTCAATATTCTCAACAAAACCTTTTGAACCTGCTCACAGGTTCAAAAGGACAGGACAACTTTGGTTTTTTATAGGGCTGAGCATATTTTTTCACAGAACATTTTCTGTGATTTCACAGAAATCAGAACATTATGTAAAAACAGTACACATTCAGGCACCACAACTGGTCTTACTCCCTCCTTCCCCAAGAATCTGCTTTAATATCAACAGAGCCAGACTGCACTGGGAAACAAAATTCTTCCCTGTCCCAATCACAACCAGTTGTTTCCCTAAAGTCAAAGGACTGTGTCCCTTTATTCCTCATCAGGCAAACTAGTATACATCCTTCAACCTAGACTGCGCTTTCCAAAGCATTACATGTTCCTCCTCTGACCCACGTTCAAGATAGTTCAGTATGGGGGGGTTTGTTTGTTTAAGTGAAGGGAAATACACATGTGTTACCTTAATAGCCTTGTTAACAAGCAGAATGCAAAAGAAAGTGGACTATTGAAGATGTGGTCAAAATTGAGCACCCTGTCATTTGCTTTGCCTTATAATCCATTTTAATTTGCTCTTGTTTTTAATAACTTCTGATTTCTTTTCAATTGAGATTTTTCTCCATTTTACTTTGCCATTCATTTCTGGTTTGTTTTTTGGTGGGTGTTTGTTTTTTTAATTATTCGTTAGGGATTTTTGTGAGTTTTGGTGGGGTGGGGGGCATCACTGCCCTCTGGTGGTGGTGGGAGCTACCCAGCACTGCTCCAGAGAGACGCCGCTGAATTTGAACTGCCAAGTGTGAGGGCCACAGTCCCGCACTCAACCACTTATGCCACCGGGGCTCAGCCCTTTGTGAGTTTTTTTAAATGCATTTTTCTGAATATGAAATTCAGGATTGGGTTGAGCCCCAGCAGTGTAGTGGTTGTGCGCATGACTGCAGCCCATTGGGTTGGAGGTTCAAATCCAGCAACAGCTCTCCAGGAGCAAGGCTGGGCCTCCTACTCCCAAAAAAAAGAAACCCAGGATTGATAAATCTATAAACAGTAAGGGATTAATGAGTCCTTGTAAGAGTCCTGGTGGGATAGTAGGGGGCTGCAGTGGACCTGGGTAACCCTTCGAAACCATCAGAAGCTCCCGGGAGAAGAGCTGATCTTTCTACCCCATAACTACCCAGTGGTGCCATCGGAGACACACGTGGGGCCAGGGAGGAGTGTCAGTAAGACTCAAGGGCAGTGAATCTGGAGGGGTTTGGGAAGGAGAAAGGGGAGAGATGAACTGATAACAAGTACAAGAATGAAGAAAATGTTCTAAAACTGATGGTGGTGATGATTGTACAGCTCTTCTTGATGTGACTGAACTGTGGAATTGTAAGATGTGTTAATTACATGCCAGCTGAAATGTTTTGTTTAAATGGAAATCACATGGTTTTGTCATCTCCTGCAACAGACAGAGGAACTATGTCTTTGTGCTTGTATCATCTGGGCAGTGTCTGGATGTAAAAGGCACTCAATATTATTATTTGGTAAGCCTAATAGTCTATTATGCAGATTTGGTACATGAACACATATACCTGGATGGTCAAAGCCAAAAAGTGAAAAAACTTGTTTCAGACCAGTGAACTTCCAAACTTCCATAAAGAGGACCTTACCCTTCAAGTCCAAAGTCCTACTTTCATTTTTTTTTTTTTAAAGAAAATAGAGAACTTTTCTTTAATGATTGCCACATGCCTCTGCCTCCTAACACAGACATGACATGAAAACCACTGTGAACATTTTCATGGGAACCTTAGTAACAAATGTGCTATCGTCTCATTTAAAATATCAGGGAACACAATAGTAAATTATTTCTCTACTTTACAACTATCATTCTAACTCCCCACTTTTTTAAAAATTTGTGACCTTTAATATTCTGTACGCCATACGTTTAAGTAAAACAGCTTTTTTAAAGTCCTCAAATATGCACTGACATCCATTTGGGCTACTCAACCAAAATACACAAATCCATAAACTCACTGCCATTGAGTTGATTCCTACTCAGTAACTCATAGTGGCTCATAGAACCACTCCTGAAGGTATCAAGACTGTGAACAGTTAACGGAATGTCAGCCTGATCTTTCTCTCTCAGGGCAGCTGATGAGTTTGAACTGCAAACCCTGAGATGAGTAGTCCAATGCCTAACCCACAGCCTGGCCAAGCTTTCTGTATGGTCTCCTGTAACTGTATTCTGAAGTTCTGACCTAGCTAAGATCTGTGTGAACTTCGAGCTTCTCTGCCCCACGGGCTGTTAGGAAGTCAAGGACTAATTCTTCTAGTAAGTCTCTCCTGACACTCAGAGATTCACTGGCCCTCCGTGTATTTTCACACACTCTACTCCTTTGTTATAAGACTGAGTATAATAAATTCCCATTAGTTCTTTCCAGAACCTGAATGAAATCTTCCAGATGATATCCTTACCAACCTTATCATTCAAAAAAATTTTTTTGAACTTTTTTTTTCTCTAATCATTTTATTGGGGGCTAATACACGGCTTTTCATCATACATATTTCAATACATAGTTACATATACTTTGCCAGGCACCCCCAATTACCTGCCCTCGTCAACATTCTCCCAACATCTGCCTTTCCACTTGGGCCCTTGATATGGGCCCCCTTTCCTACCCCCTCCAACCTTTCCCCCCTGCCCCCCAGTCCTCATTACTCTGCAGTCATTATTGTTTTGTCATATCTTACACTGCCCGACATCTCCCCCTGCCCGCTCCTCCCTACGTCCGTCCTCCAGATAGGAGACAGTCTGCAGATCCCCATAGCTGGCTTCCTCTCTCCACCTCACCCTCCCTCCACCCATCCGGCAACTCCACTCCCAACACTGCCCCCATGGGGTTCATCCACCCCGAGTTCCCTGCACTTCCAGCTCCCATCTACACCAGTGCACCTGCTCCAGTCCAGCTGGAACTGCTGGGCAGAGTTGGGACCATGGTGGTGGGGGGAGGAAACCTTCAGGAAATAGAGGAAAGTTTTATGCTTCATTGCTACCTCACTGCCCCTTGACTGACCCATCTCCTCCCCATGTCTCCCCTGTCAGGGAGTATCCAATTGCCCACAAGTGGGCTTTGGGTCCCCACCCTGCTCTCCCCCTCATTCTTACTGATTTAATCATTGTTCTTTAATGTTTGATGTCTGCTCCCATCGATCCCTCGTGATCACACAGGTTGGTGCGCTTCTTCTATGTGGGCCTCGCTGTTTCTGCACTGGGTGACCACCATTCAAAAATTTAAAGCTGGTGTTTAGTAAGACTTGAAAGCTTCTTTTTGTTTTTAAAATTAAGATCCCACTGCATACTGAGAAAACCGAGTTAGTCATCATGATTTTGTGCAATTTTAATTTGTTGATAACTAATTAAAATACACTTGGAAACATATCACCTGGGCTGAGCCCCAGTGGCGTAGTGGTTGTGTGCAGGGCTGTAGCCCACAGGCTTGGTGGTTCAAATCTAGCAGCAGCTCTCCAGGAGCAAGGCTGGACTTCCTACTTCCACCAGGGCAGTGATGCCACCAGAAAAAAAACAAAAAACAAAAAACTTATCACCTAGCTGCAAGGTGTTTGGTCCCATATTCAGACACACCAAAAGAATCAGGGAAGAAGGAATGTGAGTATCAGGCAAATATGAACACTACTTACTTCTTGGCTAACATTAAGGAATTATTGGTGTGTGGCTATGGCGATTGAAGCTAGGTGTTGAGCATATGTTACTCTTTGGGTTTGTTTTTCATGTAAAACTGGTACAAATTAAATTTTCTCGTTTTCATTTGAATTGGTGAAGGTTGACAAGACAAATCAGCCTTCCAGTCAAGTGTCTATTGCTGCACTTGTCCCACTCCCTCCCCCAACACCCCCCATCCCCACCCCTAGTGTTTCTAGGTTCCATTCCTCCTCCTTTCCTGGCCCTTCTTGCCTCAACTCTGCCTTCTTACCTACTGCCCTCTGATCTCAAATGCCTGATCGTCCAAAGGCACGCGGAGCCCACTAATGTTACTGTTCCCTTTCTGGATCTTCTGTTTGGCTGAAAATTGAGCCACTGTGGGTGAGGAGTCTAAGGGCCATGGTATAAAGGGATTTCACCAGGCTCTATTTTACCAGTAAGCCTGGTCTCTTTTATGGTTGAGTTTTCTTCCACATTTTCTCTCATTCTATGCAGAACTTTCTAATGCAATCCCTTTCAAAGCACTTGGTATTGGTGTCCAGGTACCACCAAGTTCTGGTGTCAAAGCCATTGAGATAAAGGTTTGTGTCGTCCATTAATCCACTGGGCTAATTGTTGCCACACAGTTTCGATTTCCTTTCAGCCTCCTTTGCTCCACACAGGGGTAGACTAATAGTTGCACCTAGGGTGGTCATCCATGAGCTTTGAAGACCCACAGTCCCTCCTTGCCAGAGGAAGATGTAGAACCCTGTCTTTATGGGCTTTGTCATGCCAACTCCCCGTGGTGCCCATTGAGACAAGGATCCCAGGTCCCACTCCTTCAAGGTGTTTGGTTATGTTTTGAAAGTTTTCGTAATGTTTTCCCTGTATGCTCCACCCAGGTGGTTTACATTTTCCCCTTTACTTTTGTTTATAATTTAGCTTACAATTTTCCATGCTAAAATGTTTTAAAGTGCCCTATTAATGCCACCGTAGTTTGTAGCAGGTCACTATGTATCAGAATTGACTTGATGGCAGTGAGTGAGTGAGTGAGTGAGTGAGTGAGTGAGTGAGTGAGTGAGTGAGTGCCCTGTTCCTATCAGCCTTTAATCTACTGCCTACAATTTAGCACGTGTGTCTACGCTGCTGGTGTCACACTGGTTTAGGCATGAGGTTGCTAACCAAAAGTTTAGCAGTTCAAACGCAACAGTTTTCCACAGGGGAAAGACGAGGCAGTCTGCTCCCGTTGAGATCTGCAGTCTTAGGAGGCCTCGAGCAGAATTACTCTGGCCTATAAGGTCTCTGTGAGGCAGAATTCACTGGATGATAGCGGGTTTGCGTTTTCTGGTTTTGTGTTCTGGGCTGCTAATGAAACAAGTTGGCAGTTCTAGCCCAGCAGGCACTTTGTGTGGAAAAGGAGAGGCTCTGTGCCTCCAGAAAGATCAGGTGCTCAGAGCCCTGTGGAGCAGTTTCTGTCCTGTAGGGCTGCTATGAGTCGGGGTTGATGGCGATGATGGGTAGTCTGTTCCCACAAATGGGTTATAAGACTGTGTCTCTTCTCTCTGAAGGCCCTAACCTTATGAAGTCATCAGCTCATTCCTTTCACTTCTAACTGACAGTGGAAACCCATCCTTGTCACCCTTGTCCTCCCTGAGACCCGCTTCATCAACCTTCACTGCAGCTGAAGAGCACATCTGTAAGTCTGGAAACCATGCTATCCCTATCAGATTGTCCATAACCATGCAATCTGTAGCCTTGCGCAGAGACCAGGGTCCGGAACAGAGAGCAGAAACAGAATCTCAAGACAGGTAGTAGCCACATGTATTTCTGTAGATCTCAAATAAAACATCACTCTGCCTGGCAATCTCCCCAGATGGTCCAGCTAGATTTCCGCTGAATAAAGTTTGCATGCCCTTACCAGCCCTGTTAGCACAGTGGTTTACACAGTGGGCTGCTAAGTGCATGGTCAGCAGCGCGAGGTTACCAGCTGCTTTGACGGAGAAAAAAATGAAGCATTCTACCCCCATAAAGATGTATGGTCTTGGGCTTCCTACTCCACCACCGGAGAGCAGTGATGCCCCCCCCCAAAAAAAAAAAGATTTATGGTCTTAAAAACCTACAGAATTCGGGGGGGGGGGTGATGAAAAAAAAAACCTACAGAGCAGTGCTGCCATATCCTAGAGGATTTCTTTGGGTTGGAATCATCAACTCTGTAGCAGTGATTTTGGCTTTATCAGTCTATGCAAAGAACCATGAGAAAGCTCATGGAAAATGGAAGGGGAGTTAATGGAACTTTCCTATGAACTTCTGAAAGCCTTCCTATATACACCATACTTGAATCTGCTTTACTTTGCTTTGTAACATTTATTGATGCTTGGCAAAGGGTGAGGTGCTTATGTATCACCTCCTCTTTGTAGACTGTCACCCCCATAAGCTCCAGCCCTTTCTTTTATTTTCCACTAAATCCCAGGTTCCTCAACAATAATGAGAACATAAGGGACAAGCCTTCAACCTTCACTAAGGATTGGCGTTTTAGAAAAAGGGGCTTGGAGATACAACTACAGAGCCACGAGGACTTGAAAACACAAGAGTTGAAAGTAATTACTATAAACTGAGAACATGCACCTTCATCACCCCCCCCCCACCCCGCCCCGCACACATACCACTTAGTAGGAGGGTGATGTGGTGGCACTATTTTTATCCTCTATCACATTTAGTATTGCTCAAAACTCTGAAAAATTAATGACCAAAGGATCTCATGAATAATGGCTGAACCTGTCAGCTATGCCAGAAAAAACTAACAGGGCCACAGTACCCTGGGTGCCCTCTATGGTGCTCTCAATACTCCAAGTTACAAATTATCCCAGAGTCTGTGCGACATTGTAAATTAGGGCTTTGAGGGGATATATGTCTTCATCAGACAGTATATACTGCAACCCCAATCTGGTCTTTGTTCTCCCTGACCTACTTCTTCACCAAGCAAATCTTCTTTCTCTAGTGAACAGCCTGTGGTACAGGAAGACATCTGGCTGTCTTCAGATCACAAAACATCCTGGCTCTCCTTCCTCCGTGAAAGATGTGTCTGTTCTTCTGACAGTCCGTGAGTACACTCACGGTCCTTGGCCAGCACCACATTCAACTGTGTCCAGTCTTCTTTGATCTTTCTCTCTCCTCTGCTTTAACTTACTATGACTCGGTGTAAGATTCAACATGTGCCCAACTTCTCCCTTATACGTGGTGAGGCTTCAAAGGCCAGGGTGTTATGGGCTGTTTTTCACCCCTGTTTTCAGATCAGGTATTTGTCCGATTTCTTTGATTCAGCAAATATGATCAGAAAACCCATTCACGGCTCAGATTTGGGGGTGTGCTCCTCGCTGCCGAGTCCAGCAGTGGATTAGTCCTCTGCAGAAGTAGAGGCTTGTAGGAGATAAAGCTGGATTAAGCGGGGCTTTGTGACTGAAGCCCACAGCTTCTCTCCCAGAACAGCCTCCAGGGCTTCCCCTCCCCGCTGACTGCCCTGTGGTCTCCACCTGGACCCTGTTCTGTCCTCCAAGGCTCAGCCTTCCTGGAGCAAGGAAAAGTTTCGGGTCCTGTTCACTTGGGATGCTGTTTAACTTGCAGGCAGTTCTTCCAAACACCCTCGCCAATTCCTCTTGCTTCCCCTCCCCACCACAACTCTGAGCTGCAGGTCCTCAAGCAGCATGGGAGCTGGATGGATGCTGCCTGCAGCCTTCACCCAGAGCCTGAGGGCACGTTGAGGATGACCCGAGGAGTAGCTGGACACTCCGGCAAGAGGGAGTAGACGGCACAAACAGAACAGGCCAGCTTCCTGAAGATTCTCATCAGAGGAGGGGACACCCTACCACTAGAGTTGTCATACCCCACAACCTTGATCATGCACAAAACAGAGAGTAGGTTTTACTACTGTCATAATCGTGCGCTGACAGTGAGACACTTGGTAAGTGAGGACTAGGTTTAATGAAAAGTGAGTCCCTATAGCTAACAAAAAGCTGGAAGGCAATGCTCTTAGTCCAATCCATCAATTTTTTCAAAAGATGTAGACACAATCCTTGGCTTAGAGGTCCATCAACAGGTCCAAGATCACACAGCTGTCAGCAGAGAGAGTAGCTGGAAATCAGAGTGCCTGTCCTCCTTCAACAACACACTACCTCAGGCAGGCTAAATCCAGTCAAACTCAGCGTCACCGAGCCAAGAGCAACTCAGAGCGGCCCTACAGAACAGGGTCAGACTGCCCCCCAGGGGCTTTCTGAGACTGACTCTTCAAGGGGGTAGAAAGCGGCATCTTTCTCCCACAGAACAGCTTGTGGTTTCACACTGCTGACCTTATGGTTCCTGGCCCAATGTGTTGGTACTACGCCACCAGGGCTCCTTTGCACATGGGCAGATACATCAAAAATCCCACCAGAACCAGATTCTCCCGACCTCAAGTTGGGCCTATGAATTGACATCTCTCCACTCACCATAATCTCCCTCTGTTCTTCTAGATTCTTCAAAAAATTGGAAAATTCCCGTAAGGAAGCATCTGTGAGGAGAAAGGAAATTATGACTCAGTGGCCAAGTCAACGTGAAGCAAAGCGGCACAGCCCCACCCCACCCCTCAGCCCCGCCCGGGCTACATACCTATACAGCGCTCATCGTCAGTCTCTGCATCACCAATAAACTCGAACTTAAAGTCTCTGAGAGAATGGGCAAACTTCCGCTGGGCCGCTGACAGACCTAGAAAGAAAGATTGAGTTACGGTTTTGGTTCTTGTTTTTCATCTTGAGTCTTTTTTTTTTTTTTAAGGCATCACCGCCCTCAGGTGGTGGGAGTAGGAGGCCCATCCTTTGCTCCTGGGAGCTGGAATTGAACCTCCCACCCAGTGGGCCGCAGTCCTGCACACAACCACTACGCCACCGGGGCTCAGCCGCTGGTTCTTGTTTTAAAACAAGACTTAAAATAGGAACTCTTTTAAAGACACGGATATACTCCTCCTGAGGTGGGTAGGAGGAGCCGGGGGACACAGTGGTTCGGCACTGGGCTGCCACTGCAAGGAGGGTGTTTTGCCCACACTGCCTTCTACAAGGGAAAGAAGTGGGTTCTCAGACACGTCTAGGACAATCCTACCGCTGGGTGGCTGGCATCACAGCTAACCCCACTGAAAAAGAGTGTGGCTTTTGAAGATATCACATAGGTATTCTGTGAATGGTGCCAACAGTTAAGCAACAGTAAAGCCACTAACCTAAAAGGTCAAGTCCACCTAGAGACACCTCAGTAGACAGGCATGGGGGCGCCTTCTGAAAGGTCACCATCGCTGAGATCCTTACGGAGCGCAGGTCTACTCCATGAACTGGAATCAACTCATTAGAAACTGGGGTGTAGTGAGGTGGGGTGGGGTGTGCGAGCAGGGATGTAGAGCTCTCCTCTATTCAAACTGAGAGAAGAACCCAAGCAGCCCATCATCCTTCACCTCGTGTGCTCCCTGCCCCCCATCCCCACCCCCCGCCCCTCGGACGGTAAACCCAAACACAGCTGATGCTGGAGAAACGTTGATCCCAGGCTTACCTTGTTCTCTCCTCCCCTGACCTGACTACTCCACAGAGTTTCCTAATAGCACTTTCCCCTTCTTTGCTCACTCAGGTCTCAACCTGCCATATTCAAAAAGTTCAGACTGTGATCAGGAAAGAAAAAAAACCTGCGGACCTGACACTATCTCTCAGGCCTTCAGGATATTTGGCTGCCTATGGAGGCTCCAAACAAAGGTTCCGAGGCTCAGGGTCAGGCAGCCAGATACCCTTGCCCTCTCCAGCTGGGGGGACAGAAGAGTCACAAAGTGGACGTGGTAGAAATGCTTAGTGCTCCAAAACCCAATCTCTACAAAGTACCAGCATCCCTTAACAAGAAGTTACCACAAAAGAAGGGGGGGAAACACTACTCTTAAAACAGACAACCACTTATTCAAAATCATTTATAGCCTATATATCCCAGAGTAGGTGATGTATGTACTTTATTTCATTTTATACTCAAGAGAAGTATATGCTTATCTATTTTATAAACTGCAGCTCAGGGAAACTAAATAATTTGTAAATGACTGCACAGCTACTATACAGGAAAAGCTTGGTTTTATTCCAGAGCCTTCTCCCCACCCCATCCCCCCCCCCCAAACAAACAGTCCTTTGCTGCCCAACGCATCACCCTGCCTCCAGTCTAAAGCACTTTCTACGGAGTAGGTATTGACTCTGTGCATTCCACACAACTCCCATCCCTGCACAACCAACAGGGACAGAACCATACATACGATGTCAAAGTAAGATTCCATATTAAGCCCATACCATAAAAAACAAATAAAACCAAATCATTAAATGATCAGAGAACGCCAGCCCCCCTCAAAAAAAAATCTGTAAACTACAAAACAAGGTTTAATAACAGGTTTTTTAATAACAGTGAAGTTAAAGAGTATTGAAAAAATTCTCTTTTCTACGGTGTTTTTTTGTACTATAACTCAGAAAAAAGAAACAATAACAAGACATTTTCACATGAGAAACTATTGATGTAAGTATGCCTGTGTGTGCATTCAATGTTTATTCTCAACATTAAGCACTATGCTTCCTAAGAAATGTTGCTCTCTCTCTCTCTCACTAGTTGCTGGTAGACTCCGGTGAAACAGTTGCGACTTGAAGTGAGAATGAAGCACAGCCACATTCCAGGCCATCCTCAAACAGTGAGGCTTGACACCAGGTTCTTCATCCATCTCGTGGAGGGTACCAACCATCAACTGCTCATTTACAAGTTCAGATGAAAGCTGAAGAAAATTAAAACAGAACCACAAGAACCAAAATACGTTCCTATTTTCTAAGACTTTCAAATAACAGAAGTCACCAGCTCTTTGCATTCTCACTATTGTTATTTTTAACAGCTATGTTGGCCCATAATCCACATACCACATAACCCCATAGTTTAGTCGTATCAAGAAGAGTTGTACAATCCTTGTCGTGATCAATTTTAGAGCATTTTCTTCTTTCTTGGTCCCGCACTATCACCCCATTTCTCCACAAGCTCCCCTGCCCTACCCCTAAGGCACCTTTAATCAAGTTACTACTTCTACAGAGCTACCTATCCTAGATGTCCTATACAGAAAAATATACAAACACCGACACAAACAAAAACAATAATAACAACAGTAACAAAGTAAAGCAAAAACTTTAATCAAAAAGAAAGCAGTAAACATTAAAATCTAGACCATTGGGCTGAGCCCCGGTGGCATAGTGGTTGTGCGCGGGACTGCGGCCCCCTGGGACGGAGGTTCAATTCCAGCAGTGGGGCTGGGCCTCCTACTCCCACCACTGGAGAGCAGGGATGCCCTCCCCCACCAAAAAAAAAAATCTAAAAACAATTAAAATCTAGACCACCTTTAAAATGGGTCAAAGGGAGAACAAGTGCTGAGGCACTAAGTTTTAGCCTGTGTCTGCAATCACCTACTTCCCATTGCCCTCTGCATGATAGCAGGGCTAGTCACATGCCTGCTCTACGATCAGAGGGTGGTTCTGAAAATCTATTTTTCCTTTGCTTCTTTTTGTATCTTGCTGTTCTCAAATTCGTTTCCCTATTTACTAAACTGAAAGGGGTGGTGATGAACCTAGGTAAATGACAGCACAGGAAAGTTCTTACAAGTGAATATATAATACACTGATTTCTTACCCTTAGAATACTGAAGAAGGGCACAAAGCATAAAGTGTGAAGGTTTGCAAGCCAAGCCAGGCACAGAGCTCCAGCCTTCCCTGAACGCACATCTTTGTGCAGGTGATTCTGCAGCCCTGCCCTTCCAATAGGCAAAGTGTTCCAAGCTAACAAGAGTTGTTGGCTTGTTAGATCTGGATAAAATATGCTACGGAGGGCTGCGATACAGCTCCAAACAGGCAAATACACACAAACCCAGTAAATGAGCCGCACTTGTTCTATTTTGCAGAAGGTCACTATTTGGTTGGAACCAATGATGTCACCTAACAACAAGTGGATTTACAACTGGGCTTAGTACAGTCCACAAAAAATGTGAAAGTTGAGCAATAAATGAGGAAAACCACGGGATTGGTATGCTGGAACGAAGGCACTGGCAACAAATTGAAAGTACTGCGGACAGTCAGAAGAATAAACTGCCTTGGAGGAATCACTTTCTGAAAGCTACTTAGAGGGGCTGACCCCATGGTTGCAGGAAAGAGCTCAACTTCGAACCCCTCACGGGGATGAGCAGAACAGGCAGTGTCTCACGCTGGTGTCCCCAGGGGGGTCTGAGTTAGAGTCCATCCAAAGGCACCCGACCACAGCAACACAGAATTAAAAAGAAAAGGAGGCATTTGGCTTAAAGCAGGGGTCCTTGACCTTCCTATTGCCGTGACCCTTTAATACAGTTCCTCATGCTGGGGTGACCTCCTCCCCCCACACACACACACACAAATTATTTATGTTCAATCCCCAAAGGGGTCGAGACCCACAGGTTGAGAACCGCTGGTTTAAAAGATAATGTCTAAAAGCAGCTGGTGGTTTAGAACTGCTGACTTCGTGGTTAGCAACCCAATGTAAAATCACCAGGTCTTCTTGGAGTTAATGCTGAAGAGGAAAGAAAATCCACAAGGGTCAAAGTACAACCCTGGAAGCAACCCACCAGAACTGACACCATCTCAAGAATAGGTTTGGGTCAATGAACACTAATGACAGAAGCCAAGCAGAGTCAAGGGCACCGTACACAAAGAAAGCAAAAGGTCATTTACAGAAAAGGACATAGAACTTTGACAGTAGCCAGGGAGTTCACTTTTACTGGGGGGCATGGTGAAAGAGATGTGGAAAAGGAGAATACAAAAGTTACCAAGTCAAAATGTTTACATGGTGTGCTTTAGAAGTATAACCTCAGTCAGATTGTATCAGAAGATAGGAAGTACTATTTAGCTAAAAACTGTTGTTAAGAAAATTTGTCCACCCAATTGACTCCCGATATCGCTGATGACAAATGGATACAAAGGCAAACAAAGTAGAAGAAACGATGATACCCAGCTAACAAATGATTGAATGCCTGGAATCTCAAAGACTTGAAGATAATCGAGTCACCATTCAGCGCAGAAACAGCAAAGTCCACATGCAGGAAGCACACCAGCATGCGTGATCAAGAGGGGCCGAAGGGAGCAGATATCGAGCACCAAAGAACAAGAATCACATCATTACATAGGAGGAGGAGAGCAGAGTGGGGAACCTAAGGTCCCCTGGTGGGTAATTGGTCACCCTTTTACAGGGGAGACACGGGGAGGAGACAGAGCAGTCGGGGGGCAGCCAGGCAGTGATGATGCATACAAGTTTCCCCTGGTTCCTGAAGCCTTCCTCCCCGTCCCCCAACCATCATGGTCCCAACTCTCCCTTGCAAATCCAGATGGACTGGAGAAGTCACACTGGCATAGTGGGGAGCAGGAGATATGGGGAAACCAGGATGGATGGGCCCCTTCGGGCCAATGGTTAGATTGGAGATACTGGAAGGGTGGAGGGAAGGAGGGGGTAGAGAGATGGAACCAACAGCAAGGATATATACACAAGCTCTTATTTGAAGGATGGGCATCAAAGGAGTGGGTTGGGGGAGAGGTCGGGCAGTGTACGATATGACAAAACAATAACAATGTATAAACTATTGAGGGTTGGAGGGGAGGAGAGACCAGGGGAAGAGGGGAAGGAATGGATAAGCCGATACTAGGG